>JAYEVJ010000041.1:0-300000 GCA_036346265.1 Melocanna baccifera
AGTGCTGCCCAAGGATCTCCAGAAACTAAAGTCGAAATGAATAGGGCCTTAGTCCAGACCAAGGATCAAAATACTGGATTTTGAAAACTTACCGGGGGTAGGTCAGCAGTGTAACTTGCCGGTTATCTGGTATTTTCTAGTCCATTTCTGTTTACAATTTATTTTTTCAGTTCTACATGTTTTTGTCCTTAAGAGCATTATGTTTGCTTGGTCTTCTATAAATATTAACAAAGATTTCTTTCAAATTATTAAGAAATCACTACTTTCTAGACCAGTATTTGTTAATCGGTACAATTGGTAAACAATCGTTAACAGCCGTGATTTTTTTGTCCCTGGTCCTAACTAGGGTCAATGGGGTAGTCTCAAATGTCCGCTAGTGATATATTCCGAGTTGAACATATCTTGAACTTCGCTATATCTTTTAGTTTACTTGTATTACTACTATCTGCGACTATTAGCTATCTTTCAATACTCAGCCAGGGGTGCTCCCGTATAAGGAGCGAGGTATTGTAATGTAGCAGGTGAATCCGCTATTTCAGCTATGTGTTCTTTTCAATATCTTTTGTTTATTAGATCAGATTTGGTTGTATCGTTGTGTGTTACCATGTATATTTATGCAAGTTTGTAACCCTATGTGCATGAATGCATCCTCGTAGGAGCTCTGGTCGGTAAAATTAACATGTAGGATCAGCACTTCAGCAGCATTACCCTAAATCAGAGGGTAAAAGAGTCGCAAAAGCACTTCAGATTAAATAGTCCACTCTCCTTATGCCCTGTACCAAACAGCTGTGATTATTATCTTTTAGCTGAATGACATCGTAGCAACTATTATCTTTCCTGAAGTATTCAATTAAAGAAAAATAAAAATAATATACACCATTATATCTATATAGATAATACAAATAAAAAAGGAGAAGGTAAAAAGAAAAAAAGAAAAAGAAAAACTGTATCAAGAAGCGTGTTCTACACAGCTTTTAGTGTTTAAAAGCTAGAAATAAGAAGCTATCAAATGGCCCTAGAAACTAAAAGATGTTTTTTGATTTTTCTATATTAACTAGCTTTCAAACGGAGTGTCTTTTCAAGGCAAAGTGTACAAGTTAATTGTAGTACGTACTGTAGCGACTTTATTTATGGCCAAAACCGTATGTAAATTTCTGTTATTTTGTACTCTATCTCACAAACAACCTAAAAACAAAAAGGATGTGGCTACATTCTGCGCAAGCGCACAACTACGTTGCTGTGTACTCACTCATTTTTAGCAAAACAACAAACTAACAGGCACCCTCTTTCCTTTTTTTTAACCTTCATGTTGATTCCTATCATTTTCACAATGATTGACACGAAAAAAGCATAGCAATCTTTGCCATCTTCTCTTTTCTCACCATGACATGGCTTAGTTATGCATCTTCCCCTCTTTTCTCACCACGACATGGCTTAGTTATGCATACATCAGACAATTTGAAAAAACTTAGAATTGGATAATTTGAAAACAAATTAGAGTAATTTTAGAGGCAAATCTTTACAGTTTTTAAAGCAAATCTAAAAGCAATTAGAGAGCAAATTAGTGCAAATTTGGGGAGCAAGATGGTGCATATTTGGGAGCAAATCCGTACAAACATGCGTAAATTCACTATCAAATTAGAGAGCAATTCAGGAGAAAAACTAGTTGATTTGAGGGCCACATTAGTACAAATTTAGGAGCAAATTTGTATAATATGCGTAATTTCAAGTCAAATCATAGAGCAATTTGGGAGGAGGTAGCAAAAACCATGCTGATTTGAAGGAGCAAATTAGTATCAATACAAATACATGTACATTCAAGATCAAATGTAAGGGCAATTCGAAAAAAATCAGTGCAAATATAGGGGCAAATTGGTGCAAACACAAGAGCAAAGTGTAAATATAGGAGCAAAATCAGTACAAATTCAAGAGCAAATGAAGTTAAACAAGCAAATTCAACATAATTTGGTGTGCTTCTGAAACATCCATGCTCATGACCACCACACGGCTCACCATCCTCGAGTCATCTTAATACGGGGTTGCCCGATCTTCATGATGTAGGATCTCTCTTGAACGGTTAATATGTGGCTAACCTGAAATCCCGTGGATTCTTATGAACGAAAGTACACGATTGTCTGTCTTGATTACAGACTCCCATATACCAAAATTCAACTAGCAACACGCTCTGAATCTCTGTCTTCTCACCACACTAAGGAAGATGACTTTGCTGATCCGTAAAGAATAATAAGAACACTGGTAACCAGTAAATTGAAGGAATGCTAACTAGTCGGCTTTCCAACTCTCATGGCAGCACACAGTATGAACCAAAGAGTAAGAAATTACTTTAACTTAAAATTAATGTTCAAGGGTTACAGGGGACGGTGGCAAAGGCTTTATACCCTTGTACAAGCCTAACCGGACTCAAAGTAGGGAAACAACTAGAATCATATTCTAATTCCTAATTTAAACCTAAAGCAATAAGAAATGGCTGGCTGATCGCCTTGGTTTGGGCGCCCATGAGGTGGGCCCCACATGGTGGCCGCCCCATGAGGGTGATGCACAACTCTCTTGATAATAACCCAACTTCTTTTGTGGTTCAAGTATTCATTTTTCAGCCCATTTGAAGCTTCAACATTGCCATCACCTCAAAATTGAACCAAAATAAATACTAAAGCCCGAAACAACCTTAATATGTCTTATTATAGATACAAACTAGCCCATAACACATAGAACTTAGCCAAAAACTCAAATGAATTCAGAATTGAAGACTGGACACAATCGAGCTTCTGAAGTGTAGTCTTCTCCAATTTTCAATTTAAAGTTTGAAAACTTGATTCCAGCATTTTGATGGCTTTTCACACTGTTATAAGTGAAGTTTCATTGTCTCCTCTTGAACTTTCTCTTGGTGCGCCGGTCTCCCTCACTTCCCACTTGGTAGCATCAAGTTTTTGCTCTCCTAATAACATGATAATACATAAAGTGAAATAAAAGGAATGTAGGATCAGATTCACCTGTTTAGTGAGTTCCCTTGTTCTAGCTCGAGTGATTAGTCCCTTGTACAATTGCTGCAAAGTTTCAACTGTTGGTCTAACACTAGTCTTATCATTATCATTGGTCTAACAATTCAGCAGAGATTGGGTGGAGCTAGTAGATTGGAGAGAGGCTTAAGAGAGGATGGAAATATGAAGACTTGGGAGAGGAGAGAATGCCACTGAGGTGAGAACGAGATAATGACCAAGAGTGCTCCCATGGCCTAGAGACTTCTATTGCTAGGTTGAGCCATCGTTTCCAACAACAGTTGAGGGGGTTAACCCTTTTTTGTGCAAATAAAAGACCAGTAAACAACAAATCTCTATCCTTCACACACTATATCATCATAGTCCACAGATTCATGTGCTTTTATATGACAGTCACAAAAACTATGTGATACAGACGTATCAAAATATGCACACTCAAAATAATGCGTTAGTGAAAAAAACCTCAATTAAAAACCCAAAACTGAAATAAAAAAAGAACAGAACCGACTAGGGCACCCCGCCCCCTCCCTATTTATTCCGCCGTCCCCGCACGGACCAGGAGACCAACTGAGACACCCCAAACCCTCGCCACTCCTCTCCTTCCCCTTCTCCATTTCTTCTCCCCTAAGGCTTGCGACGCAAGGCAACGCTACCCGGCGGCGGCGCAATGGAGGCCGCCCACAGGTTGGTGGATCTCGAGGACGGGTGGCGCGACATGGTCGACGGCGTCGCCAAGCTCAAGCGCATCCTCGATGGCGCCGACGGCGAGAGCTTCACCCCCGAGGAGTACATCCACCTCTACACGTACGGTCTGCCTGGTACCGTTGGTCATCTTTTCGGCTGGGTTTCTTGGTGGTTTTGCCTTTCCAGGCGGTTCTAATCCGATCTGATCTTGTTTGATCATGTGCACGCAGGACGATTTACAACATGTGCACGCAGAAGCCGCCGCACGACCACTCGCAGCAGCTCTACGATCGCTACAAGGAGGCCCTGTACGACTACCTCAAATCCACCGTACGTACACATCGTAATCTCCTCTTTTACTCGTTTCTTGCGATTGTTGTGGGGGTTTTTTTTGGCTATTCCTACTCGTTTCTTGCCGCACGTTTAGAATGGTTTTTTTGCGATGGCGGCGTTGGTTGGATTGGCGAGCGCATTTGTCTGCGTCAAGTGTGATGGTTCGCTCGGTTGGTTGCGATTTGTGGACAGATTTTGAGAGGATTTCGCACGATATTTTTTTTGCCCGTTCAGTTTGGGATGTTGCATCGTTTGGGTTGGATTTTTCGATGGGGTTATTTGCATTGGTCCGTGGAAGATAGTTGTTCGTGTAGGCTCGATTCGTTTCTCTCTGTTTCGTGATCTTCGCCGTTCGGCTGGGCTGCTGCAGGATACGGTTGTTTTTGTTTTTGCTGCTCCTGCAATGGTGAGTTCTTGGAGATGGTTCTTGATTGTGATCGACGGTTACATGTGCCATTGCCTCTTGATACGACTGGCCCTATGAGATCGTCCTTGTGCTCGTTGAAGGAAAAGCACGGCGAGTTCCTGCTTATGGAATTGGTCGATAGGTGGAGGAATCACAAGCTGATGGTCGGGTGGCTGAGCAGGTTTTTCCACTACCTCGACCGCTACTACGTCGCACGGAAATCGATGCAGCCGCTCACACCACTCGGCTGGGGTTTCTTCCAATATCTGTAAGGCCCTGTTGTCATCGAGTGATGATATTTTTACATGAGTGCTAACTCTAAAGCAGATTAGTGGATCCTGGAGGACTCTTGTCCTGAATACATGCTCAAGGTATCTATGTAGTTCTTGAAATTTTCATTGCAGTCAAGCGTAAGGATATCTTCTGACTAGTTGTGTTACATAGGCTGAGGATGCTTACAAAAAGAGAAGGAACGAGTTGAACATTACTTGCATTCTTCAACTGAGCCAAATTTAATGGAGGTTTGTGTCATTTTTTATTTATTATATGTTTGGTTCTTCTAACCAGGTTTTTAAGTGGTGTGTATGTTGATATTCTTTGACTTTCTGTGCTACTGAATTATATCCTTTTTAACCTCATTGCTTACAGGATGCTCAATTAGAGTTGATAACAAGGCACACAGACGAAATTCTGAACAAGGAGAATTCCGGATGCAGTGTTGCTTTGTGATGAAAAGGTTCGATTGAAAGTAACCTATGCCTTCCTATGCTAGGAAAACATGTCCAGTCAATTTACTGAGTATTTTGTGTCTACATCTTTCTTACTGTGTGGACCGAGGATCTATCAAGGATGTTTAGGCTCTTCTCTAGGATGGAGGGTGGGCTGTTTCCAGCATCACAAATATTTGAGGTATTGTATACTTCATATTATGCTTAAATGCACTCCACTGTTAAAATAGTTAGATCTCCTTAAGATGTTTACTGCTCTGCAGCATGTCAATGAAGAGGGTGTGTCCTTATTGAAACAAGCAACAGATGCTGCCAGCAGCAGAAAGGTGATTCATCTATGTCTTACTCTTGGCTTGCTTCATTTTCCGTTCACTTTACTATGTGCGATTTGTGCTGGGTTAGATTTAGTTTGCATTGTGATGTACATATTTCAACTTTGATTAATTCTTAATTAATTTTCATCTGGTTGGTCTATTAAACCATATTCGTGTGAGTGCACATAATGTCAATAGTTGTTCTGACTAGTTTATGGATATCTGTGTTGTAATTTCTTTTCTGAATTAATTGCAAATTCTTCAAGTTTGAGAACTCAGAACACTCAATCCAAATTACTTGCATAATATGAAAAGAAAATTGAAGCTGAATCTTATTAAATGCTGGTTTTTGTTCGAACTATTGGTTGAATCTTATCACTAAATGTCATTCTATTGTGAATCTTCATTAAGTGGTCAGTGTAGTTTTTTCTACAGATTACCATTGATAGTAATTTTGGCAACATTCAAACTTAGTCTGTAACCTAGGATGTCACGATACGCGATATGGAGTGCGGCGTCACGGATCACGGTGTACGAAGGCTGAAAAAGCACGCTCCGTCCGCTACCCTTCGGACGGGAGTCGACGAAGTCAGCGTTGGGACGAAGACTGAAAAAGCGCGTTCCGTCACCCACCCTTTGGACGGGGGTTGATGAACTCGGCGTTGGGATGAATGCTGAAAATGCACACTCCGTCCGCCACCCTTCCGATAGGCGTCGATGAAGTCGCGGATGGGCGTCGATGAAGTCGGTGTTGGGACGAAGGCTGAAAAAGCACCCTCCATCCGCCACCCTTCGGACAGGCGTCGATGAAGTCGACATTGGGATGAAGGCTGAAAAACCGTGCTCTATCCCCCACTCTTCGGATGGGTGTCAACGAAGTCGGTGTTGGGATGAAGGCTGAAAAAGCGTGCTCTGTCCCCTACCCTTTGGACGGGTGTTGATGAAGTTGGCGGTGGGATGAAGCCTGATAAAATGCACTCCGTCTCACGCCCTTCGGATGGGGTGTCGATGAAGTCGGCAGCGAGACAAAGGCTGAAAAAGCACACTCCGTCCCCTACCCTTCAGGTGGGCGTCGACGAAGTCAGCGGTGGGATGAAGGCTAAAAAAACACGCTCCGTCCCCGCCCTTTGTATGGGGTGTTGTCAAAGTCGGCGGCTAGACAAAGGCTGCAAAAAAGTGCTCCGTCCCCCGCCCTTCGGACGGGGTGTCGACAAAGTTGGTGGTGGGACGAAGGTTGGAAAAGCGCGCCTTGCCCCCACCCTTTGGACGAGCATCGACGAAGTCGGCAGCGGGACGAAGCCTGAAAAAACACACACTACTCTTTGCAACTATACTCCGTAGAGTTGCCTGGTCTAAGTTCCCAGCACTTTATACTCCGCAGAGTGCGCACGGAGGCCGTGGAATCTGCGCGTCTTATTTATACTCTATAGAATTGCCCGGGACGTCTAAGTTTTCGGCGCTTTATACTCCATAGAGTGCGCGTGGTGGCCGTGGACTTCACATGTGTTATTTATAACCAGTAGGGTTGCCCGAGACGTCTAAGTTCTTGGCGCTCTTATACTTCGCAGAGTGCGCATGGAGGCCGTGGACTCTGCGCGTCTTATTTATATTCCGTTGAGTTGCTCGGGAGATGTAAGTTTCCGGCGCTATATACTCTGTAGAGTATGCGCGAGGCTGTAGACTCCATGCGTCTTATTTATACGCCCGTAAGGTTGCACGAGGCGTCTAAGTTTCTAGCGCTTTATACTCGCGGAGCGCCACGGAGGCTAAGGACAATAGTTTGCTCCTGAAAATGAGGCTTTATTTATATGCACCGTTTGCAGGCAAGGTATTCTGGTGCGCGGGTGCAGTACACATGATGTAGGCGTTGTGATCCTACTACGCGTAGTACCGGCGCGGTAGTCCGTGTTCCATGTGTGCTTGGTCTTGCCCTTCGAGGGTTGTCGGGCGATAAGCCGTCGATCGGAGGATGTTGTTCTGATGTAGGGACCTTCCTATTTGGATTCGAGCTTGCCGACCGTCGTAGCAAGCAGCACCTTCTGCAAGACGAGGTCCCCTACCTTGAAATCGCGTTGCTGGACGTGTTTGTTGTAGGACTGCACCGACGCTCGCATGTACTTGGAGACTTGCTTGGTTGCGCAAATCCGCACGTCATCCAGGAGGTCCAACGAGAGCTCACTCATCTGCCGGAGCTATAGCAAGGACCCTCCTTGATTTGGTTTTGATTTTCTCCGACGTAACCGCCTCATCGCCGAAGAGGAGCTTGAGTGGCGTTAACCCCATAGCGTGCATTGCCGTTGGTGGATGGATCAGAGTACACTCGGCAACTTGAGCGGCCATCTGCCTTTAGGGGGACCAATTGGACACCCGCGGAGATAGTGTCCTTGGCTCGTTCGACTGCCCCATTAGATTGTGGGTGTTCGACGAAGGTGTAGCAGAACGTGATGCCCATGCATTCACAGAACGCTTTGAAAGTTACGGAGTCAAATTAAAGGCCATTGTCGATGGTGATCTTCCTTGGGACCTCGAAGTAGCAAATAACATTTTGCCAGAGAAAGCTTGCACCGCTGCCGAGGTGACTTTGGCTAGGGCTACTGCTTCAAGCCACTTGGAGAAGTACTCGTAGGTGACCACGATGAACCGTAGGTCCCCCGGGGCGTGTGGTAGCGGGCCGACGACGTTGACCCCCTATCGTGCTAGAGGCCGGACAGGCGTTGGTGGCTTGTGAACCATCTTCCCCATCCACTGGCACCCCTGACATCTCTTGACGAGGTCATGCGCATCTAAGGTTGCTGTGGGCTAGTAAAAACCTTGCCAGAATGCTTTGCCGACGAGGGCTCTTGGGGCGACGTGGGAGCCACAAAGTCCGGCATGGATGTTGGTGAGTAGTTGCTGTCCTTCAGGGCGCGAGAGATATCGGACAAGCTAAGTGCACATGCCGCGTTTGTAGAGTACGCCATCAATGACGTCGAAGGTCCTCACACTACTCTAAGCGCCGCAAGTGGAGAGGGTCGTTGGGCTCGTGTGTCCCTTGCAGGAAAGCGTGGATAGGCTCCCGCCAATCACCCTCATTGTGTCTGTTGAACTAGAGCGCGGTTGTCTGGTCCTGTTGAACAGCTACGACTGCGAGGATCTCGACGAATGCCCCTACCGACTATTGCAGTCACTGGCTCACAGCCTTGGCGAGTGCATCAACGTCCTTGTTGTCCGCTCTTGGGATGGCCCTCTTGCGCTCTAACATCAACTAGATACTTGGCGAAGTCAGCGTCTTTGGCTTGGTAAGACTTGTTGACATGTCCTGTGAGCAGCCGTGAGTCGGTGTGTACTAGGACCCTCCGCGCATCGAGAGCCTTCAGCTTGCCGAGGTTGAACAAGAGGGCCTTGTACTCGGTGATGTTGTTGGTTCTTTGGGAAGTCGAGCGCCGCATTACGATGGTCGACAACCCTCAAGTGTGGTGATGACTGCTCCCACGCCTGCCCCGGAGGCGCCATAGGCTCCATCGGTATGTAGACTTCAGACCGACCCTATGGGTGGTTAGTCTGTGGTTGGGCTGGCGGGTTCATTCCGCAATGATGTCTGTTAGGATTTGCAACTTAGTTGCCACATGGGAAGCGTATGTCAGGGAGAAGGGCGCCGGTTCGGCTGCCCACTTGCCGATGTGTAGCTTCCCTGTTCTGCAGCATCTTCGCTAGGGGAGCAGCGGGGGCCTTTGTGATCGGATCGCCCGAGTAATGCGAGCTTGCACAAGGCCATGAGAGTCGTAGCCTAGTTTCTCCAACTCAGTGTATCGTGTCTTAGTTCCTTGATGGACCTCTGATACAAAGTATACTGACCACTGAATGGACCCCTCCTTGAAGACAAGGACCGCGTTGACTGCTGTTGGGGCAGCCGCCAAGTAGAGTAATAGCGGAGCCTCTGGTGTCGGGGAGACCAAAGTTGAGAGTTCGGCTAGATGCTTCTTTAGGTTATCGAAGGCCGCTGTGCAGTCCTCGTTCCAATGAAACCAATCGCAGCCGTGGAGTGTCTTGAAGAATGGGAGTCCCTGCTCAGCCACTCTGGACAGGAAGCGACTCGGAGCGGCCAGGCGGCCCACGAGCCTTTGGACCTCTTGTTGTTTTGGGTGGCTCCATGGAGAAGATTGCGCCAACCTTTTTGGGGTTTGCCTGTATTCCTTGTTAGGACACCAGAAATCCGAGCAACTTCCTCGCTTGCTCCCGAAAGACGCATTTGTTCGGATTTTGCTTGATGCCAGCCCGTCGGAGGTTGTTGAAAGTTTCTTGGAGGTCTTCGCCATGGGACCCAGCTTGCTTACTTTTTACCACTATGTCGTCGACGTATGCTTCAATGTTCCTGCCCAGCTGAGCGGCAAGGGTAGGACGATGAGCCTAGTGAACGTGGCCCTCACGTTGTTGAGGTCGAATGGCATCCTAGGGAAGCAGTACATTTCCCCTCGGATTAAGAAGCTTGTCTGGGCCTTGTCTTGCGCGGCCATATGAATTTGGTGATAGCTGGAGTAGGCGTTGAGGAAGCTCGCAGTACATTTGGTTAATTAGCCGGCTTAATCATCTACCTTTTTTTTTGTTTTGCTTAATATTTATTTGAATTTTTTTAATATAGCAAATAAGCTTTAAAAAGTATAAAAGTTTATGTGTAGCCTCCCGACACAATGTAGTTAACTGTATAAATTTTTTGGGTAATTTTATCCATTGTAAATGTCGCTCAAAAATTCATAAGATTTTGATATTCGTAGGAGCTATTACATATAGCAAATGAGCTCCAAAAATTATGAAATTTTATATGAAGCCTTCCGACATAGTCATAGTAATTGTATATTTTTTTAGAAATTTTATGTGCTATGAATTTGCCATGTTAATTCATATTAATTTAATCGTTAAATTAGTGATGCTCAGGCATCTATCTTTTCTTTCGCGCTGCATCCATCGCACAATTTTCACTCTGTCTGTGTTATCCCCTCTCATGCACTCCCTCATCTGTACTAATGTCATTACATTCGTGCCGTCCCCCCTCGTCTACTCCCTCGCCTGCATATTTGTCAGTGTTATCTTGCCGTCCCCTGCATCCGAAGTGATGCGCGTCAACAAGGAGTCCTTAATTTGCAGGGTGAGCACACTAGGTTCCCTTTTTGCTCGGCCATAAATATGAACTTCTCGTAGTTCGTCATCGCTCATCTCAGTTGTTGTTCACAGAAGCTCATTCTCATAGTCGTTGCTCAAAATTAAGAGTCCATACCTCCTCCGAACCAAGATGTAACCTCTGAACTGGCTGATGTACCCCATGGGACATGCTCGTGCTCAATAGAAGACAAGGCCACTCAACGGAGAGGCAGATGCAGTGAGGAGATAGCAGTAGCTCAGATGGGTAAACCATATCGCATCCCATGCGATGCGTGTTTTGTACTATTACATGTATTTGTACAAATATTCGTAATATACTTCATAGACTTTCTTGACTCACTGAAGTAAAGAATACTTTTTAAAAATTTATCATTTTATGTGAAAATAGTATCCAAACATGAAGTTATATCTATGTGTGTCTAAATATTTGCTACAAAAATTTTGTAGTCATACTAGTATACTAGTTTTATTCTAGGGTGATAATGTATTTAAGAATCAATGTCAAAAGAGATAATAACAAATAGGCAATAACTAAGTTTTCAAAACTGGAATTAAAATACATTGAATAAAAAATATTTAAAACAACATGATTTTATTTTGCAATCTGGGATTGACATCAGCCATCTCTATCTCTTCACACCTCTCCTCTTCTATTCATCTTCCTCTTCATTCTCTCCTACAATTAACCCCATTTCTTATTCCCAACTCCTTCCACCAAATAGACCAACAGAGGTGGTCGTAGCTTTCCCACTCCTATTTGGAATGCACGAATGGAAAACTGAGGAATGAAAAAATATAGGAAAGTAATAATAATACAATGGCAATATAAGGGACCATTTTACATTTTTGTAATTTTTTTGTAGGCCGACGCGATCAAGGCATATCCACTTCAAATTAGTGTGATAGAACTACTCCGTAAAGATGTACGCATCACCACGGACATGTAGGATCTTCCTACAAAAAATCACAGACATTGGAGGGCCACCTCATAAGTATCTAGAGTAGTGAGGATTTTATTGCAATTATCTAAAACTTTAAGGGCCGCTTGCAAAAAGACAAAAAATATCCAATCCCCAAATCCTTAGCTGAATCCCCATTCTTGTCTGCAGTTCTTCTAGCGCATGCCCCCCATTTGCTCTCTCCTTCCCCAATTTCCTCCACCTTGGACGCCTTCCTCTCTCCATGCTTTGGATCACAGGTGGGTAAGCCATCCTCTCTCTCCCCATGACCCTTCCTATTCTTATTCCTGGAATCCCCACCGTCTAACTTATGCTATAGCTATTGGGAGGAGAATTTGAGCTACTGTTTGAATTCTTTCCTGCATGCTGTGACGATGCAGGAGAAGCCATCAAAGTAGAGGATCCCAAGGCGGCTATGAAGATGGAGGCTGGCCATGGCGTCGACGAGGCCGCCACACTAGCTGGTAAATTTATTTAGCCTATGTCTTAACATTGTGTCTTTGGATAAGTTTAGTGGACTAGAAATTGCTTTATCAGCTAGGTGGATTTGAAGTGTCTAGATCTGCTCACGAGTGAGCATGTCTTTGCTCGCTGTTGGTTTCTTTTGATAATCTCATATCCATTTCTTTAGATTCAACTTGAATTCAAACAAGGAGAAGAAAAATAATCGAAGCATCTGATTTGGCCACAAGGTTTGGCATTAGATCTGACCAATGGAACTGAATTTCATTGTGGAGCGGTGGAATACGAGGAGGAGGTTCAGTCGAAGCCGTTGATCCTCGGCGTTGCCGCTAGAAGCCGATGAGCTCTGAGACAAGCCGCGCTCGATACCTATGAGAGGCGGCGATGTGCGCGTGGTGAGCCGCGGACCATCTACATCGACACGCTGGACCGGAGTGGAACACCAAACATACGCGGCGGCGAGGCTGAGGCGGCCGCCAGCGTGCCTACCGTGCCCACCATGCCGGGTCAACTCAAGCACGGTATGATATGCCGTGCCGCTCGACGGACCAGCTTTCTAGGCTTGGCCTGACCCACTATTCGTGCCGTGCCAACACGGCCCACCATGTGATATGTCCGTGCCATATTGGGCCAGCCGGATCTTGGGCTGACACAGATAAGCCCAGCCCAATGCCCAGCTCTAGTTGTGGGGCAATGCCCACCATGGCCATGCACCGTGGACAAACCGGCAGAACCACCTACGGCTAAGTGACCCAATCGGTTAGCGTTAATCATGATGGGCTATTGCAAAGTGAAACTCAGTTTGTACCATCCTGATGTAAAGTAAAACTATAATCTAAATCTGGTGCAAAGTAAAATAAGAAGTACTTTATCTGGTGAAAAGTGTAATTTACTCAATAAAAAATAAAAGTAAAAGTAAAAACACAGTTGCACCAGTCATCAAGCGTAGGAACGTTGATCCCTTCAACTAAAGTGACGCAAATGACGTTTTTATTTTGCATCCGCACCTCCTTTTTGCGGGAATACCATTTACACGTATTTTAGTTCGTAAATTTGTGCATTTAACAAATAGTATAGAAAAATTACACAGGCACTACTAGGGCGATGGGTGCACTTGAAAATTAAACGTACACAAAAATAATCATTTGTGCACTTTAGAAACACAAGAGTGATTTATGTAGCTAAAATACATGTGAAGAAATTTACAACGCACACAAAGACTCACGATTCATGATACCTGAACACAAATTTGACATGACAGTAAAATTACGGAGCTGGGATTAAGTTATCATTTTTTTCCACAATGGCAGGTGAAACTTCGGTTTACACACGAGGTTTCCTGCAGCTCGTGCACTAATACTTGGTGTTAAGTGTAATCTGCTCAATTGCTCTCTCTGTTTCAAGAATACATGACGTTTTGGGCGTAGACAAAGTCTCAGTATGTAACTTTGATGATCATTTTCTATATAAATAAGTTCGCAAAAGTTTATAAAACTATGTGCTATAAAAAATTTCCGTAATGAATCTAGTGACATCATTTTCACATGACGAGAAGGTGATCAACAGCATCGCACTTTTCTCTCCTTTCTTCCTCCACAATGTACTTCAACATCTATCTCCATCGTGCGTCGCTGTACTGATTGTTTCCACTACATGTCTACTTGCCCGGACTTTCCACGAAGTAGCAGCTAGGTAGAAATGTAGTTGTGCCCAAGGCCAACTGTTCAACTGCAGTTAGTTGCTCAAATTGTTTAAGTTTGGAGTCCAATTATTTCAGATTATAGAATACTCCATCTTCTCGAACTGCTTCTGATTTCCCATATTCGACACCATACATATCATCCCCTACTAGTTCAGAGTTCAGACCACTCCATTTGGAAGGAGATCGATGGCGCCGGTGAAGGTGTTTGGCCCGGCGAAGTCGACCAACGTGGCGCGGGTGCTGCTGTGCCTGGAGGAGGTCGGCGCCGAGTACGAGCTGGTGCACGTCCACATCCCCACCGGCGAGCACAAGGGCCCGGCGCATGTCTCCCGCAACGTATGTGATCACCTATATCTTCTTACATGCATCCCCGGTATCTAGCATTTTATAGATGTTTAGATAGTGAACAAGATTAACAATTTAGCTTGTTCCTGAAATTGGGGGAAATAAGGAATTAATGGCAGACTTTTGGATTCAAGATGAACTGAATTTAATTATACTTCCTTTTTTTTAACTATGCATCTTTCTTACAAGAACTTGAAATTAAAGTAGTTCGGTAGTCGACCAGGGCGAGTGAGTTCCAATTTCGAAAGTATAGCTTATAAGATGGATCAAAACTTAGCTAAGCTACCTACATAGTACATACCAAGATCCTTGCTCATTTCGCCCATCATGCTAGCCAATAAGATTATCTCTTTTTCTTGCAGATTTTGATTGTTTTGCTTCTATCTATTTTCAGCCCTTTGGTCAAGTCCCAGCTTTTCAGGATGGTGATCTTATTCTCTTTGGTGAGATAAAATTGTCTTCATCGATTATTTTTTGGGTGTGATAGATAATTAAAAAGAGCTGTACTTCTTGTGGTATATTATTACTTCCGTCGGGGAAAGAGTGTGAAGGTAAGTTAGACAACAGCACAATGAGAAACCGAGGCTGCTAATTAATTGAATCAAACTCATTGTCGTCTTCTTTCAGACTTGCTAATTGTCTTCTTTCATGTGGCCAATATAAATACACTTTTTCCGGGCCGTGCAGTCAAATATTTTGAATTGACTAGTAATAAAAAAGCATATATTGACCTATATTGGCCACATGAACAAGATATCTAGATTCGTGTTCAAACTGCCATAGAGAAGAAGAAACAACAAGGGATAAAGACTAGCTCCAAGGTAAAATAGCAGTTAGGGGGCAAATTGCAAGTTCAAAACTTGATAACTCTGCTATCATTCCACATCTGTACGTACTTGATGGTCTCCGAAGTAAACAATCATATAGCAATTTGACTCTCACTTTCCTTATTTACACATATGACAATCTATCTATTAACAGAGTCTCGGGCAATTTCAAAGTATGTGCTTCGCAAAGGCAACTCAGACTTGTTGAGGGAAAGCAATCTCTCTGAGTCTGCAATGGTAGATGTCTGGCTTGAAGTCGAGTCCCAAACTTTTGATGTGGCCATGTCAGTAATCACCTTCGAATGCTTCATTGTTCCTATTTTCATGAATGGAACAACTGACCACAAAATTGTCGAGGAGAATTTAGAGAAATTGAAGAAAGCCCTTCGAGTTTATGAGGCACGTTTGTCCAAATTCAAGTACCTAGCTGGGGATTTCCTTAGCCTTGCAGATCTAAGCCATTGTCCTATGGTTTACTACTTGTTGGCTAGTCCTCATGCATCAGTGCTCGATACATATCCACATGTCAAGGCATGGATCGCCGACATAATGGATAGGCCGACTGTGAAGAAGGTTACAGAGCTTATGAAGGAATCATAAAAGGAGTTATGCAGTGTGTGTGTTTGAAATAAATGTTCTCTGAAGTTGATCAGTGCGCGGGCGCAGATCGTTTGCCTCTCTGTTTTTTTTTTTTTTTGGAAGGAAATAACACCCCTGTTTTATTAAAGCTTAACGAATAGAGCTGTAAAAAAGCTCAAGGTTCTCGAACTGTGCCAAATTTGAGTTTGATTCTGAGCTTGTGAGTTTTAACGAGCCAAATTTAAATAGCTCGTCAGGGCTTAATTCGAACTTGAATATTACTGCATGTTAACTTTTACCGAGTTTATTTGAACTAAGTTCGAGCTCAAACTTTTTTTATTGTTAAAAATTAGTACATATTAAATTGTTAGTTGTTAACATGTTTACCCTAACGAGCTTGAGCCTGGCTCATTTACAGGCCTGTTCTTTTCAGCTTCTCAAAATAGCTTTTGGCTTTTGCTATAATACCTAACTTTCAAACAGAGTATTTTTTAAGATAGAGTTTACAAGTTAATTATAGTACACGTTAAAAGCCCAACATCTATACCATCCAAAATCGCAAACGAGTATCTCTCTCTCCGTAATCTCTGTCGTAAACCGCTAAAATTTAAAAATTTCAGTTAAAAATCATAAACCGCAGCCAAAAAGAACAGGTCCGTACACGTTACAAGAAAAGATAGAGATGAAGCCACGCGTTTGCATTCTTGTCTCCTGCTCACCTTGTCGGAAAAAACGCCGGTTGAAGCGCGATGGGCGTCGGGATGAAGAACCTCATGCCGCCGGGATTAAGGTCTAAGGACAGCGGAATCCTTTGGTAGAGAGGCAGCGGGAGGCGTAGCTCAGACAAATGAGCCGTCGTAAGATGAACACCAATCGCCGTCACCCAACCAAGTCGTATTGCTCCCCTGCATAACTAGATTTTGGGCTGCGATTGAGGGGATCATAAGCAGCTGATTTTGGCAGGAGGTTGAACTCAGGATTTAAAACAGAGGATTTGGGGGAAACCAATGAGACGACCCGCATATCAATGGATTACTATCCGTTTTAGATGATAGAACACCGCTCTAACGAATAATAAGTTTATCAAAGTGTTGCAGTGAAAAAATAATTAGAGACAGAATACGACATTACAAGAATATAGCCACACAGGGCTAAAGTTTATTACAAAACCGCGAGGGCTCAAATAATGCACTATTTAGAAATAAAAATGTTCTAACCCTTGTCTATTTAAAACAAAGATAATATAACTACACCTTATTGCAATCGGGCTCACCCTAAACAATTGTAGACATTCACCTACTCCATTCGACGTCCATACAGAGTATTTGCCTCCTACTCTTCGTATTACGAGTCCACAGCATCCCATCTGGGTAATACTTAGATCCATCTATGTAATCTTCACCAGATCGTAGCAATCCTTCGGTCTAACAAAAGCAAAAGAAGATAATAGTAAGAGTGAGTACGGAAGTACTCAACAAGTGTTATTAGCAAAATGTACAGAATGCTCATCCTCTAACAATTCTTGGGACATTCATTTCCATTCTTATTTTTATGCTCATTTTCTTTCTCGTGCTTGTTCTCTTTCTTTTCCTTGTTCTCTTTCTCATGATTTACAAAAAAATAAGGTTTTATCGTTAGATTTTGAAAGAGTCCATATTATTATTTTAGAAAACTATTAAACACTCATATAGTAGCATTAAATCCCCATTGGTTTCCATAGCCTCAAGTCTAGGAGAGAGGCATAAATTCATGATTCATATAGCATTACGCAGGCTTGTAACATTTTATCCATCATCACTCTGATCCTGGTGGCTCATGGGTCTTCATATTTCCTTAGATGTGGCGCTCAGATCAGAGTACATAAATTTTACACCTATCTCAGTATATTATATCTCCACCCAGCTAATCTCAATCGGCAGCTTAGGATGGTGTTTGACCCTCACCCAAACCTACCAAAAGCGACATAGCAGTTTGCTAGGGCGGTTTCTAACCCTCACCCAACACCCAACTGCGTAATATATCGCCTTCGTGTACCTCGCTCCTGGTATCTGACCAGTCTTGGGTTTTGCGATCCACATCCCCCATTTTCTGGTCTATTTACCAGTTCTGGGTTCTTGCGGCTGTGGATCCCCCACTCCCGGTTCTGGTCCAACTTTGGTGGGTTACCCCCTAATTAATATTTACTTATGTGGAGAATACAATTACCTTGATAGAATTACTGATTCTGTCTGCTCTTAGACGAAACGATGGTTGATACGATTGATACAGTCCATTACAGAAGTAAAGTCTAATTAATCATATATTTTATCCCTATACAGAAGATCCCATACTTGCCCTTTCTCCCCTGCCTTGGGGATCCTCTACCTACTTATTTATTGGCCTGATAGTGGCTTCTCCAACTGTCTGCCTAATCTTTTTCTTTTCTTTCTCACCACAATCATTCAATTTAAACATGATTTTTATTTTTATGCATGGTGATAACAACTTAATAAGGGAAATACTTTATTTTACTAAAGATACTTTGATCATATGCTCAAATGGAATGCTTACCTGGACTTTAACCACTTATTTAAATTCAAGTAGAATTAGGTGAAGTCCTTCCCATGACTGGGATTGTCGTTTGTAATTAAATACACCAGCTTTGACTTAATTTATGCAAATATAATAAAACACATGGTGTTGATGTGTTTGTGCTCCTAAGGTGATGCTTTGTTTATTTTAACCTGGTCGTAGAATCATAATTAAATTATATTCTATATCTAACATTTGACATTATTTTCCTTGCGTGAGAATGTGTGGCTTAATGATGAGATATGCTCAGCCCTTTATGGGTTTCTGATAATTTACCATTGAGATGCAGTTGAACAAATACATGTACAAATATAACGGTGAACATTATGCCTAAACAATTTCACGTATGTAATTATGTCCATTTAGTTTCTAGGTCCGTATGCATTTATCTACCTCTCAAATAAATTTTTAGTTTCAGGGTTATTCAAATAAATTCATCCTTCTTGGTACTAGTTCCTTTTCTCGTAATTAGCACGCACGTGATGACTTAATTTATAGATATAGAAGAAAATAATTATGCTAACAACTAATTAAATGAATGACACTAAGTTGTCTCTATGCTATTCCTAGAATTAATTGTAGTTATTTGCACATTTTTATGACTTGAATGCTATTTAATTCATCGTGTATAATTCTAATCGACGCACATGATTTTAAATCATCGCGTACTATTTTAAAGTGGCGTGTACTGATCTAATCATCATGAATAGGTTTAAATCTTCTAATGACTATTAATTTATTCTTATAATCCTAAATAATTATTATAGGGTTACTATAACAGAGTGATCTAAACGACAATTCCCCAATTAAATTGGTATGTGCAACGTTTTAATCTAATGATGGCACTTAATTTATTCTAATCAATATAAATAAATATTATTGGTTTTATATCATTTAAATGGGCTTAATCCAAATATCAAGGTATTTAAACCCACATCAAAATGATCTAGACGACGGTATATAAATTTATTCCATACACGTACAAGTTTAATCGACGTGTACGTTTTAAATCGTCGGACTACAATTAATTTGTTCTAACGATCCGGAACAATTAAGAGTGAGTTTTTACAATTCAAGTACAATTACCAAAAGAGATGATCTGGGTATTTAAACATACCAAGGAGTGGGCTAGACAACATTATGATAATTTAATTTATATACATGTTATAATTTAATTTATCGTGGTAAAGAAATTAACATGTGGTAGATAATTCGATGAATTATACTAAAGTGTTCCTATGGGACCCTTAAATTTTATTCTGGCCACTTATGGAGTTTTATGACTTAATTGCTATTTTAATCGTCGTGTTCAATTTTACTCGCGACGCGAAACATTAGTTAGTCGTGCATAGATCATAGTCGTCGGATGGAATTAATTCATTTTAATAATGCTAAATATTTATCTAGGTAATTAAATATGCACTAAAGTAATATAAATGGTAGTACACGAATTTAATCTATAAATGTACGAGCTTTAATCTACTGACGGCACCTATCTTTAACAATCTAGAACAAGGATTAATGGGTTTATACAATTTACAGTACACTTAACCAAACTAATAGGATATTTACATACGCTACTAAATGACCTATACAATGATATGTGAATTTAATCCTTAGCGCTGAATCTCTCTCCTCTCTATCTAACCTCTCTCTCTCTCCACCCTTTTCCCCCTCTGGCCGATGCCCTTCCCATGCCGTTCTTCTTCCCCTCCTTATCCTCTTCCTCCCCATTTCTTGCTCTCTCTCTCTCTCATTTCTCTTCCTCCTTTCCCCATTTCTCCTACCTTCCCCATTCTTGCTCCAGTCGATTCACCGCCCTGCTGCCTCCCCTGCTCGCCCCCAATCGCCGCCTTGCGCGTCGCCCAGTTCCGGCTCCTGCGCCACAGCCTGCCTGCCACTGCGCCTCCGGCCCTCAGCGCCGCGCCGCCCTGGTCCCTCTCCTGGCCGTCACCCTGTGTTAGCAAAACAACGGATCACGGCAAGACCACGAACACGAAATCGAAGAATCGGATCTTCGAACTTCTTGCGAGCGATAAGCGATGAAGTGCGACAACGCCACAGAGGAGGAATTTTGAGTAAACACAGACAACTCGAGGACAACTTTTCTGGTGCGATTTGCCACACCTTTTCTGGGGTTTTTCTTTCTTTTATAACAGATTACAAAGCTGGAAAGCAAGACGAAAACTAACTACTGCATAGAAGCGAAGCGGATATCGACCAAACCAGTGCGCCGGTTGAGTTACGCTACCAGTTTAATTCAACATTCACCTCCCTAAAGCTGGTTGCTCTTTCTTCATGTCTTGTATTCCGATTCTCTCTCTCATTTCTAGAATTTGATTCTTCCTAAAGGTTTAGTCAATATATCGCAAAGTGTTCTTGTTGCATACATGTTCAACTTCAATTCTTCCTTCCTCCACACATTCTCGGATATAATGAAACCGAGTGTCTATGTGCTTACTTCTATCATGAAGCTTTGGATTCTTGCATAGAGATATAGCAGACTTATTGTCGATTCTTAGCTTTACTTTGTTAGGTCTTCGGTTCGACACTTCACTTAAAAGTGATTCCAACCAAAGCGCTTGACATCTGCGATTCTTTGATATATATTCAGCTTCACAAGAGGATAATCGACCACCCTTTGCTTTTGAGATAGCCAACTAATTGGACTTGATCCCAAGAAGAAAATAGCACGGATGTACTCTTCCGATCGTTGATATCTCCAGCCATATCACATCGCAATACCCAATCAACTGGACTTCTTTTTCTGTCTTCTCCTTCTTGTAGCAGCAGCCAAAACCAATTGTTCCTTGGATGTACCTTAGTATTTGTTTTACGGCAACCATATGCTCAAGCTGCTGGAGCTTCCATAAACCTACTTACAATTCCAACCGAGTAAGCCAAATCGGCCTAGTATTCGTGAGGTATCTCGGACTTCCACTATGATTCTATACATAGTACTATCCACAGGAGGTGCTGAACTTTCTTTGGCCGCTTGATTCTTGCCTCCATTGGAGTGCGAGTAGGATTGCATTCTTTCATACCGCAGCTTTGGAGTATTTTCTGGCATATCCTCTTGATAGATGAAGATCCTATTACTTTCTGCATTACTTCCATGCCGAGGTAATAGCTCAATAGGCCTAGATCACTCATTTTAAACGCCTCATGCATTTGCTGCTTAAAGTTTGCAATCTCATCCTCACTAGCTCTGGTGATTATAAGGTCATCCACATATACTCCGACGAGAAGACAACTTCCATCCCTCTTCTTGTAAACTACATGCTCTAGTGGACTTTTCTCAAATCCAAGCGACTTTAATGTCTTTGTCTAGTTTACAATTCCAAGCTCTCGGTGCTGCTTTAAACCATATAAGGCCTTGTGCAGTTTCAAGACTTTATGTTCTCCCCCTTTTTCAACAAATCCTGGCGGTTGTTGTACATAAACTTCCTCCTCTGACTCTCCATTCAAAAAAGCTGTTTTTACATCCATGTGGTGGAATTTCCATCCTTCCTGAGCTGCCAAAGCAATGAGAAGCCTTGTGGATTCAAATCTTGCAACTGGAGCAAAAACTTCTTCGTAGTCTATCCCTTGCTTTTGAACATATCCTTTCGCAACTAGGCGGGCTTTATGCTTTATCACTGCTCCAGTTGAGTCTCTTTTAATTTTGTACACCCATTTGAGTCCGATTGCTTGTTGGTTTGCTGGAGGATCTACCAGCTCCTTGTGCAGTTACTCTGAATTGATTCCATCTCTTCTTTCATGGCTTTGTCTCCAAGCTTCTTCTTTATCGCCTCTGAAAGCGAGCTTGGTTCATCGGCTGCTAATAGGCATAGCCTTGAATATTCAAACTGCACAGGTTCGGTGGCATCATATAGTTCCTGCAATGTCCGCATTCGAACAGGAGCTCCCTCAATTTATGTTGGGGTTGAGTCAGTTTCTGGAACTCTCATGGATGCAGCCGGAGTGGATATTTCCAATGGTTCTCCCTCTGTCTCTTGTCTTTCTGGGTGAATGTGAGCACTTGTTTCTGATTCTGGCTCATGGGTGAGATTTCCTGGACTGGTTTCATAACTTACTTGAAAAACTCCTATTGTCGGAAGTTCACTGTTTTCTTCAGTCGTGTCCCAGTCCCATGCCCTTTCTTCGTCAAAGAGTACATCTCGGGTAATATAAACTCTCCTGACAGTGGGATCATATACTCGGTAGGCTTTTGAGCCGTCTTCATAACCAAAAAATACTGTCGATTTGCTTCGATCTGCCAACTTACTCAAGTGTCCACCTACTTCCTTCATGTGTGCCTTGCATCCAAATACACGCAAGTGTTGGACAGATGGTTTTCTACCAAACCAAGCTTCGTATGGAGTTTTGCCAACTACACTTTTGGTTGGCACTCGATTGAGAATGTAGACTGAGGTTGTCACAGCTTCACCCCAAAACTCTCCAGGCACGCTCATGCTTTTCATCATGCTTCGTACCATAGCTACCACGGTTTGATTCCTTCTCTCAACGACCCCATTTTGTTGAGGTGAGTAAGGTCTTTGTAAATCTTCTAATTCCCAGTTCCTCACAGTACGTGTTAAATTCTTCTGACCTAAACTCACCTCCCTGATCTATGCGTAGCGATCTCAGTTTTGTTTTTGCTTCTACTTCAGCTGCCGTCTTGATCTTCCTGAATGCCTAAAAAGCTTCATCTTTTGATTTCAGTAGTATAATCCACATATACGTACTGAAATCGTCTACAACCAACAGAAAATACTTGTTTCCAGCTGGTGTGGGAGGAGAGATTGGACCGCAGATATCGCTGTGCACAAGTTCTAATGCCTGACTAGCTCTGAAGCTTGATGCTTGAGGGAATGGTGTGCGGCGTTGCTTCCCAACAAGACATCCATCACAAATCTATTCTAGGTGCTTTACCAGTGGAAGACCATCTGCCATGCCTTTTTGACTTAACCTCCGTAGTGCTTCAAAATTCAGATGTCCAAACCGACCGTGCCATCTCCAAACTTCTTCATTCATCCGAGCTAGTAGGCATATGGGTTCTGCAAGGTCCAAGTTTAGCACATACAATCTGTTTTTAGCTCTCCTGACTCTAATCATCAGCTTTTCCTGCCAATCAAACACGCACAAGTGTCCTTCCTGTATTGTAACCTTGTAGCCTCACTCTTCTAGTTGTCCAAGGCTTATGATATTGCTAGTCAGTTCAGGTATCCAATATACTTCAGTTAACACCTTGTGTTCACCAGTCTGCCCCTGTAATAGGACTGAGCCTCGGCCTGCAATCTTTATAGCAGATTCGTCTCCGAACCTTACTGTGCCGCAGACAGATGTATTCAAGTCGACAAATTTCCTTTTACATCCTGTCATATGGTTACTTGCTCCCGTATCCAAAAACCATACGTTCTCCTGCATCTTGTCGTTTACCTTGGAGTGGAGTTGGACTTTTTCTTCCACTAGACATATTTCATCAGTAGTATTTTCCTCTTTTGCTTCCATCACCTCACATGCTTCAAGCATCAGCAGTGCCGATGATTCATCTCCTTTTACTGCCAGATAAGCCTTTTCTTTCTTTGGCTTCCTACATACAGATGCAAAATGTCCAAATTCTGAACAATTGTAGCACTGTACCTTGGTGATATCAAACTTCCGATATGGTTTTCTATCACCAGTTGCACCATGTCCTCTTTCAAAACCACGGCCTCGTCCTCTGCCGCCACTGCGTCCTCCTCCCCTTCTAAAACTATTGTTCATACTGCTGCTGAACCCCTCACCCAATCTCTTTTCTTTCATGGCTGAGGTATCCCATTGGGTGCGAGTAAACATCAACTGCTCTCCATCCTCTTTTCGGTGGCGCCGCCCCTTCTGGCCTTCTTCGAAAACTCTCAGACGACCAATTGCCTCGGTTAATGACATCTTCGAAACATCTCCAAATTGCTCAATCGTGCTCACAATTTGAAGATATCATCGGAAGCGCACTAAATAATCTTTCAAGCTGCGCTGGCTTCCTCAGTTCAACTCCTAGAGATCGGATTTCACCAACCAGACTGATGAGTTTCTGCGAGAACTCACCGACATTCTCTGAGTCTTCCATGATCAACCGATCAAACTGCCTTTTCAACACCTGTGCCCTTGCTTTCTTCACACGATCTTCTCCAATGCGCATCTCCTGAATTGCATCCCATGCTTCCTTTGCCGTTTCCTTTTCGGCAATGGCCATCATTACTTCATCTGGGACTGCCTGGGAGATTACAGCCAGAGCGCCCTGATCCTTCTCTTCTTCGATCGGTGCATCTCCTTCTATTGTTGCCCAGACACCAAGAGAGCGCATTATGATCTTCATCTTTACGACCCACGAGGCCATAATTTGTATTATTCACGCCGGTGCTGAATGGGACAAATCCTCCTCTGCGTGGTTGCTCGCGGCGCGGCGCGGTGGTTTCTTTCGCGAGTCCTCTCACGCCGCATTGCTTGCAATCCACGCAACCTTGCCGTCCATCGTCTCAAGCTCGATGCAAATGTTAGCAAAACAACGGATCACGGCAAGACACAGAACCTGAAATCGAAGGAATCGGATCTTCTGAACTTCTTGTCGAACGATGAACAGTAGGTACGACAACGCCACAGAGGAGGAATTTTCAGAGTAAACACAGACAACTCGAGGACAACTTTTCTGGTGCGATTCGCCACACCTTTTCTGGGGTTTTTCTTTCTTTTATAACAGATTACAAAGCTGGAAAGCAAGACGGAAACTAACTACTGCATAGAAACGGAAAAGCAGACCAAACCGAGTCTGCTTCGGTTCAGAGTTCTACTACCAGTTTAATTCCAACACCCTGGCTCTGGCCACCCGCTCCTGGCTTCGGGCTCGGCCTCCCTGCTCCATGGCCCAGCCCGGCCGGTTCTCCTACACCTCCCTCAACTCCTTCTTCCTCTACTTCTACTCCCTCTTTGCTACTTCTTTCTCTGGTTCTTACTTATTCCAGTGATTTGCTTTGTTTAAGTTCATTTTGATGATTTGCAATTTGCAAATATCTTGATTTGATCTCTACTGAGGGTAGTGTTGAGCAGCCGACAATAGCAAGGTACCAGGAGTGTAGTGTTGAGTAGTTGCTACAGCGGGGCTCGAGCAGGGCCAGGAGGGACGGCGAGGGATGGTTGCAATGGGCGAAGGAGAGTCTTCGTATTCATCGAAGTCGTCACACCCACTGCCACACTCATCGTCGCTTCTGCGCTATCTACGAGCCCAACCACGGCTCGTGGCAGGAATAGGCCGATCAGGCACGGGGAGCCTAAGGGTCTCGCAAACACGATTAATGCATGGCCCATTTGATGTCATCGTTGTCTGAAGGCTATGCTCCCAGGATGTACGGCTCCAGGAACACAACCGTAGCTCTCTCGACCTTCACCAACGACATCACTACAACAGTCACAACCATATCAAGCCAAAAGGTGCAAAAAGCGTACACATGAGTACAAAGCCAACGATGCTTACCAGGACTAGTAGACTTGGCTAGCTGCGTCAGGGGGTTATGGATGCTGTCATCCTAGGTGGAGGCGGTCTTCACATCCCACTGACACACTAAAGGGGAAACATGGAGCATGCAGAACTCCTCCACGAGGTCCTAGATGTTCATACAGTGCGCAATTGCATGGAGCCTCCTCACACGCACCTCGTTGTCCCAATCATGCATGATGCGTGGCAATGAGATCAAGTCTATGAGACGACCGGTCCAGCGAAGGCTGCTCCCCAGCTCGATAATGTGGTAGAAGCACTTACGGAGCCAATTTGATTCCCATTTTGTCCGCGTTTAGTTCAAAGGAGAGTCCTTTGAATAGATAGAACATAGCTAAAAGTTCACAATGGATAGTTTGGAGTACTATCCATCGCCAATCTGCTTCAGCTAGCACCTCATATTGTGCAAAGAAACGAAGAGAGGCGTGCTGGGTATGGTGACGTCCAACCGGGCCTCCCAAAAGAAGACCATCAATCGCGCGATGGTGTTTGCCATAAGTTGCGGGAGCTCTAGACCATACGTACGGAGCATGCGGCAGGGATGCAAAGATTGGTGTTAAAGTATGCGGCGTAGATGATTGTCTCACCCTCTTGCAGTCACAGAGTGACTTCATTGTCCATAGGCCGACGAACAAGCTAGTGGTTGGAGACTTTACTATCATGAACGAGTGTGTCAAGGAG
The DNA here is from genome assembly GCA_036346265.1 of Melocanna baccifera. Classification (NCBI taxonomy): domain Eukaryota; kingdom Viridiplantae; phylum Streptophyta; class Magnoliopsida; order Poales; family Poaceae; genus Melocanna; species Melocanna baccifera. The sequence continues at coordinate 26,255 of JAYEVJ010000041.1, forward strand.
CTCGTTTGTGACCATCAATGGCCCGAGAGTGTTGACACATGCTCTGGCCACCTTCTCCGTTGCCTTCCATCACTTGCCGACAGGGCGTCTCGGAATGAGAGTCACCACTACTGCGGCTAGAGGAGGGAGCCAAGGTTCCGCCACCTCACTGCTACGATCCATCATGACCACCAAGAGAGGGACAAGCGTGAAAGAGGTGGCAAGAAGCACAATACAAACACTAATGGCGACAGGCGAGAATGAGAGGTTAGCAAGGGGGCGTGTTCAACCCAAGCATCGAAAGCCCTTAAGTACGGATGGGACATGACATTACTGGTAGCAGAACGAGCGTGTCTTTTCAGGAGGCATGCGTGCGCCGTAACTGGTGCAGCAAACCATGCCACATGTCTCACGCTTGGATTGCCACCATGTGTACAGCGTAGGGAATTCCAAGCAATCATCAATGGCGTCACCTTAAAAAAAACCAAGCAACTAGCATGGCCTTGGCCCACTAGTCACAAAAGCCTTGACCATAAGAGGTTACTATTGGGGGAGTAACCCCCACTTTGACCCAATCAGCCTATCATGCCAAAGGCCCGTTAGTATGTAATTTACATTGCCAGTGCCAAAAGAATGTGCCAAGAAAGGACATTTTTACCCTTACTGTCAATAACCCTAGCAGGGGCATTTGTGTAAAACGACCTCCTAATGGTTATAAATATGGCCCTTAGAGCACCATGAAGAGAGGACTCATTTTTTGTAAGAACAAACCAAAGTATTAATAGTGGCATGGTACTTATTTTTTACACTACTCCCTACTAGGTATCAAGCTTCGGGTAACCCCTCTATGGCCTCTCCGTAGCCCCTCCTATCCACTGTTTAGCACATAACCACAACATACAATATTTATACAACAAAGTCAAATACTTATCACACCCCAATATTCATACAACAAAGCCAAATACTTATCACACACTATGGGTGATTTCTATATGGTCTCACACATTGCTATAGTGTCATGAACGATGATAAGAGTTTTGTGATGTCTTGTAAGTTGGAACGTGTGTTGCTCAATTTGATAATTTGTCCATTGCTTTGTTGGTAAAACAAACTACTTCTTAGAAGCTGGTTTGGAGTATAGGTTGATGTTGAAAAACTTACCATCATGGACTAAATAAATTACTTTTATGATGGATTGTTCCTCATGTCAAGTTGACTATACAAGGGCAGAACTTAAAATCAAGCACTCATCAACAACTCTCTCCTATGCAGTTCACACTTTAAGATACAAGACAAGCAATGAATATAAACCCAGAAGAATTAGCTAAATTTTGGAGTCGATAGAGCAGTGTTATACTATCAATAAATAAATAAAGGAGCGCTAACTATCTCCTAGAAAATATGCTCACCCAAGTCTTTGGTCAACTTTGAAGATAGTTAACAATCGCTAGGACTGACAGCGAAATCTAACCACATTAGCTGACGAATGGAGTGACGTCATATAAAAAGGAATATTTTCGTCCTCTTCCGAAACAAGAAAATTAGCCATCGCACCTCTTCTCTGATTGCTCTTCTTGTTGGGCTACAAGAACATCTGGCTACCGGCCTTTACACCCTTTTATAAATGCACTCGCAATCGTTGCCGTTGTACAACTCGCCTTGTAGCACAGCTCTTTCATTCACACAGGTACACAAGACTGCAGCCTAGTCTTTCCTTGGCATCTTAAGACAAGTATCCATGGCGCCGGTGAAGGTGTTCGGGCCGGCGATGTCGACGAACGTGGTGCGGGTGCTCGTGTGCCTGGAGGAGGTCGGAGCCGAGTACGAGGTCGTCAACGTCGACTTCGACGCCAGCGAGCACAAGGGCCCTGAGCACCTCGCGCGCAACGTGAGTTTGCGTATCTGTTGTTCAGTTGTTCTTCCTTTCTTGGATTTGTCTGTCGCACATGGTAAACTAGAAAGGTATAGGTTCCTTGCTTGATATGATCGATCGTTGTCATTTGTTCTTCTACTTTCAGCCGTTTGGACAGATTCCGGCCTTCCAGGATGGAGACCTGAATCTCTTCGGTGAGTTCCCAAGTCTTGTGCTAGTTTTGAGTTTCGACGACTACTAGTCTTTTGACAGTACGAAAATCAAGCAGATATTGTCGTATGCTGCATCGATTCCTTAATCAAAGAGGAGATGACATGTTTCCTAGCTACTTTGGTTTGTTTCGTAGGAGTGAACTTGTAATAATTGAGCATCTGAATTCAGGGGTACTTGGTATATGTAGGGATAAGCTAAGACAAATCACACTTGGTTACCTACTAAGCCATAAGAGGAACTTAAAACTATTTTTTCCTTGAAAATCCTAGTTAAAATGTTGAAATATAGGATTTCTTTATTAGTTCATGAATAACTTAACAAATATAGGAATTGATGTTTCAATCAAGTTTCAGTCTCACCCATCTGTGGGCATAGGGAATTGTCCTTAATTACACCTCACATGCTTTGCGTGATTATACAATTGAATAGCACAAACAGAAGAACTTGATCAAGTGTTGCAACACATGCTTCTAATAACTGATGAAGTCAAAATTCAAATGTTCCCATCATCTAACAGAATCTCGGGCAATTTCGCGATACGTGCTTCGCAAATACAAGACAGAAGAGGTCAATCTGCTGAGGGAGGGCAACCTTGCAGAGTCAGCACTCGTCGATGTATGGCTAGATGTGGAGGCACATCAGTACAACCCCGCCATTTCTCCTATCATCTACCAGCATTTCCTTGTGCCCATGCGGGGAGGGACACCCGACCAGAAACTCATCGGCGAATGCGTCGAGAAGATGAAGAAAGTGTTGGACGTGTACGAGGCGCAGCTATCCAAGTGCAAGTACCTAGCTGGAGACTTCGTCAGCCTCGCCGACTTGAGCCATTTCCCGTACACATACTACCTTATGGCGACACCATATGCGTCAGTACTCGACTCGTACCCGCGTGTCAAGGCGTGGTGGGAGGATTTGATGTCGAGGCCGGCAGTTCTGAGGGTCGTGGCCCAGCTGCCCAAGAGCTCCGATGAGCTGTGAATAGTCACAGATTACGTCATGAAAAACCTACCTTCGTTTACTTTGTGTGGTTGGTCTTTTTTAAGAAGTTGTGCGGTTGTGCATCCTGTATCTCAACTACTTGTGGTGTGTAGACTGGCCTCATGTTCTTATTTAATACAATGAAAAGTGGAACATCTATCAGGATATTCTTAGTCAAGAGTACCTAATCAAAGTTGATGTAACACTCCAGAAACCACATTATTCTAGAATATTACTAAACTACACCACCTCTACCTGGATTACAGGAAAATCCGGTAGCACCTTTCTATAACTAAAAACTACGCGAAAGCATGACAACAAACAAATAGTAGAAGATATAAAGAATAACATTTTAAAAACATAAAACATCTCATAAAATCATATATAACCTAGTTAAGATTGCTCAAACTCATCAAAAACCAACCGTCACCTAGCATCATTAGCTTATACTGCCTAATAATGAGGAACGAAAATGATTAAAGATCCTCTATTTTATTACAGCAAACTCATGAAGAATTGTGCATGTTGATGTGCTGCTCTACCTCTTTCCAAACATGCTCAAGGATCACCTAGAGGGAGGAAAAACAAGGGCGAAATAAAATCTCAGCAAACAAACTATTTAACAAGTTAATTAAATCATCGATGATTAAGCATCAATTAATGTCTCGTGGTATAATGATAAAGCATTATCAATTAATTCTCAATAGCCACATTTCTATCCACAACCACAACTACTACCAACAACAGTAAAACATTAGCAATTAATCCTCATTAGTCTTATTCATAACCACAACTACCACCAACAATGGTAAAGTATTAGCAATTAATCCTCATTAACCTCATTCACAATCACAACTGCAACCACTATCAACAACGGTAAAGCAATCACAACCAACAATGGTAAAGCAACTACAACCAACAATGCTCATTAACCTCATTCATATCCACATCCGCATCCACAACCACAGTAACTACAAGGAATTCACTCCCTGCCACAAGTGGCTCTCATGAGCCAATACCACTTAACATTTCTGAACAAGGATGATCCTTATGAAATACATATGTATACAAATGATTCACAACAAATGCATATGTATACAAATGATCCACATCACTCTTACCTGGCAACATAAGAGTGTGCATCGTACTACGGCAATGTATGATGCTATACCGATACGATCGCGCTAGGTGCGGCGATAAATCCACAATGCAAATGATATGCTATGACATGCATGATATGACCACAATTGCTTCATTAGGAATATAACTACATAGACAACAATGTATATATTAAAGCACATAACACAATAAGGCATCTCAATTTAATGGTGGATTAACAACCAAACATTCAGCAAATTTAGTGGAGATAGTAAAATTAACATGTTAAACTGTACCAACAACCGTTATATTTACTTGCCTCTACCGAAGGGGCGAAGGGCTCAAGCACAGTAAGGAGCGAAGCCACTTGTTCATAAGTCACCACTCAGCACAAAACCACAATATAATATTCACAACTAAATGGTAAAGTAACACTATACCCGATACTCGTCAACTCCCTCTCAAACTGCCGTTCCCACGTTTAGTCCATTGCAACAGCGCAACTTGTCTTTTTTTGTATCTTTTTATCCATTGATCAAACCACAACAACAAATAGTATTTTTTTGAAATTTATAGAATGATAGCTACAGCTTTCATGAAGACACCATAATTTTATTCTGTCATTTAAAGGGTGTAATTCGCAACAGAAAACAAAGGACAGTAACTGCAACAGAGCTCTGACTAGCGAATTTCTACAGACCACCACCAACAGTACACTGCTCCAACAATTATGAAATTCTACAAGAAGATATATTACAACATTCTCTTCAACTTTCATTATTATGAGAAAATTCATAAAATTCATTAGGATTTCTAAAACTGCCCACGAACAGAGACTGCACCCTGAATCCCACTCTGCTAGACTGCAAACTTATAACCTCTATTGCGCCCAAACCAATTGTCCAACAATTCTAAAAAAATATAGGAGCTAGATCTTTGCGTCCTCTACAACTTTTGTGTTCATGGGTTCCTCAAGAAAAATCATCTTGACTGCCTAAAATACTCGAACCCACGTACTGCCCAATCAGCCTACGCGTAGTACACCGATTAAACGCAAATCAATGATTGTCCCCATATGATCCACCTCTAACATCGAACCAAAAACCTAAAATCATCCTAAAACAGAGGGGAATAAGGTGAGAATTGATACCTAGGTTGATTCCACAAGATCACATTTTCTCCTCCCTCCATCTTCCTTCTTTCTTTCCTCCCTTCCCTTGTTCTTCCTCTCCTTCCTTCCCTTTCTTTTCAGCAGGGCAGTAATGGAGGAATGGCGTCCTAGGGCAGGAGGCGTAAGGAGAAGGGCGGCCAGGGAGTGGGAGTGGCAGCCAAGGGGGTGGGAGGGGGGTGGCAGCTAAGGTAGGAAAAAAGGGGAGGGGGAAATAAAAAGGGGAAGGGGGCGGGTGGGCCTCAGTTGGGCCTAAGGTGAGAGAATTCTCTCTTTCTAGGTAGCCCACAATACTTTTCTTTATATTATTAAATTATTTTTCTTCCTTTTAGACAAATCTCGTAGCTCTCTCCCACCTCCTGCGATTCATCGAAAAAGAAGATTCCATGAATCTGCTAAATATTTTCAAGAACACCGAAATGGCGTCTAGAGCATTACATTCTCCACTTCAAAAAAGGATTCGTCCTCGAATCTAACTCCTCAAACCATAAAACAAGAGAACAACAAAGGAAACAACAACTACGAGTACTCACTAGCCTCGATGAGCTCGTGGTACTTCTTTCGCATCTGATCCTCAAGCTCCCACGTTGCCTCCATCTCAGATTGATCATTTAGAGGACCTTTACATACTTGATGGTTTTCCTCCTCAAGACCCGCTCCGATGAGTCCAAGATACGTACTGGTCGACTCTCTATAGTGAGGTCCTGATCCACCGTGATCTACTCCAGGTTGATCTTGTACTCGAGGTCCCGTAGATACTTCCTCAACATAGACACATGAAAAACATTGTGCACTCTACTTAACGAGCCCGGCAACTCCAATCGATAAGCCAGACTGCCCACACATGCAACCACTGGAAACGGATCAATGTACCACGGGCTAAGCTTCCCAATGGTACAGAATCGAACGATGCTCTTGGGTGGTGATACCCTGAGGAGCACAAGATCACCAACTGCAAACACCAACTCACGACGCCGAATATCCGCATAACTTTTCTATCGACTCTAAGTAGCCAACAGGTTCTGTCATTTTCGCAATATTCCCCCGCAACAACTATTAAATCATTTTCTAAATCTATCCTTCTACTTAGAACCCTTTTCTTTTTTAAATATAATCGAGATATTACATTATACCCTCTTTTAAAGAATTTGACTGTGAATTCCACTCACATCATTCTACTTGAAGAACAACCAAAAGGTTTTACAAACGGAACCTAACTGAAAATAAAGAATTCTCAATGCAACCCACTCATAACCAACTTCCCTTAAAAGATTCCAATCCAGAATCAAAAGATTAATCATGAAAACTTTTCCACTCTCCAAGTAGACAATTGGAGAGAAACACCACATAAACCAAGAGTGAATTAACTTAAATGACCAAAACAAGCATGTTCTTTTCTTAACTAGAAAAAACTACGCCTCAATATATTTAACTCAATTTGTAAATGACCTCTGTCATAAACACACAACATAAACAAGAATCAAGAGAACATTTCACTACTCGAGATAATAATATTTTCTTAATCATTTTCTTTTAAGAATTTAACTTTCTTGTACCAAGAAATTTTAAATCATCGCCCAACACACCAACTCATTTATCTTAAATTAGCAATCTCAACGATAAGCTCAAACTGGCATCATTTACACCTTTTATAGAGAGACTCTACTAACTCCACAGAACATACTCTAGCCAAGTCGTTGACCAATGAAATTACTTTGACAGATATTCCTAATGCACCTCAATTCCTTAAGGATAATCAACTCGGAATTCACATCACACATGCACACACTCATTTACTACACCCAAAAGATGCTATCCACGATCATCACACTACTTAGAACCCACTTTATTCCACTATTTCTACACAACATTATTGGGCCTCCAAGGTTCTCGCATAAAAAAATACAAAGCCCAAATTCAACCTTTGAAATTCCTACAATGAACCTCTCGTACAAAAAATCGCTAGATTCAAACCCTAAATTCTCACAATCCAAACAAACTCAATCCTTATCATTAACATGTAAATATCTTCTCAACCAAAATATTTAGAAAGATTCTAACTCTTAAAGAGTTACTCACAAAACTAAAGACATGCCTGACAATGACTCAAAAATCCCGAAAGTCCCAATAGTTGTCATAACCATTATATTTGCTTCAACGGCAACATTCTATTTAAATCAAATCCTTTCCAAGAATTATTCTAAGAAATCAATATATCACCCATGTATCTCCAACATCTTTATACTGAAAGTTTCACAAAATCATCTACTAGACTACCACAATCCAGGTTGCCATTACACAACCTCGCGCATAGCGTGAGTTTGCATATCTGTTGTTCGATTGTTCTTCCAATGGCACAAGTAAGAATATCGATTTCACAAGATCAATGGCGAACCATGCGAGAATGAAGCGACGTGGGAAAAAGAATCAGACCTGCAGCAAGAATTTCCCAACCTGCTCCTTGAGTTCAGCAAATCTCGAGGTTGAGATTCTCTTTAAGGGGGGGGTAGGTTGAAATGAAACCGAATTTTCAAAAAGATTTGCAAATTCTTGAATTCTTGGTTTCTTGGATCTTTGCCAATCCTTGGCCCTTCCCAGCCCAAAGCAGCACCTGGCCCAACCCAACCCAACCCAGAACCATAACCGCCATAGTTGCTGCTGTCGTTTTCGCGCGGGCACTGTAGCTCGTCCGAAAAATCTCGCCACCGCCTCTGGAACCCGCCACCTCACGCCCTCCCGCGCCTTCCACCGCAATCCACAGCGTCCCACCCGAGTCAAGCATCGTACACCCACCTACCACTGCCCCTGACACCTCGGGACACCTTCCCACCCAGGCGTCGCACCGCCCCGTCGAGATCGGCCGCCGCCACCCGATTCTTCCTCCTCAAGCTGACCGCCTCCCTCATAGCCGACCCGACCCCTCTGACAACCTTGACTGCCGCCAAATCCCCTCTGACAGCGACTGTGACCCACCCTGCCAGCTGACCCACCTACCTCACCAGTCCAGCCCCTTCCGCAAGCCGCCGGGATCAGGATAAGCCCAAACCGATGTAGCTCGCCTATTTAAACCCTGGAGCCCCCTCCATCCACTAGCACACACCACCAGCCGGCATTAGCTGCGCCCGATCGCCCCCAAACCCCCTTTGTCATCCGAATTCCTGGAATTCCCGAGGTGAGCTCGAATCTCCAATTCGGTGAATTAATCCATTAGCGTCTAATTGCTTTGTTGTGAAGCATCTCAGGATCCCTGTGAACCCTTCCCCTGCCTTCCCCGAGGCTCCCAAAGTCCCCTCGGCCTTGTCCGCGTGCGCTGCCGTGCGGCCATTTGTGACCACCGTGGACAGCTCAAACTGACCACCCTCAGGCCAAGCCACCACCGACACTAGCCTCCCCTGATCCTCTAGATGCTCAAAATCGAACCCGCTTGCCCCGAAGGCCCCTAGATCATCCCCATGCCTGTAGGCACCCGAGAGCACTCATGGCACCGCCGCTGGCGATTGCCTGAGTTGCAGCCGGCACCAAGCCCAAAAATGGAGCCCTGGCACTCCCCTCGACCCGTTCCCGCCCTTAGATTGCGTCGCAAAAAGCCCTAGCACCCCCGATTGCCGCCGCCTCTTTCCCTTGTTGTCGGCCCGAACCGGCCGATCGGAGGAAGACAACGACGACGCGGGTCGATTGTAGCCCTCCACGTCCCAAGCCATCCAGCGGCCACGAAGCCCCAGCGCGCTAGCCGTTTAGATGAAATCGGACGGTCGCCCGTCGCGGCGCCACGAGCGGCCAGCGGCGCGACCTACGGCCACGGAGTGCGTCGCGCGGCGATCGGGCGGCGGTGAAGCGGGCTGGGCCGCGTGAAACACTGTAGCCAACCCGCGTGCACAGTAACCACCCGCGATGAACAGTGTACCCGTTAACCCGTTACCGTTCACCCCGAGACCCGAAACCCAAAAAGTGAGTTTATACTCATTTGAACCGTTTCGAGCCCCTGAATCCATTTCTGAGGTCCGTTCCCCATACCAAACCCCTGTCGGCCCAAAACCTTTACTTTAGAGTTTTGTCCGATTTTATTTTCGTTTTTCGGTCCAATTTCATTCCTTTGAAGCGGGCCTAACTTTGTTTATTTTGTGCTAGTGCCCGACGAAGCAGACCCACTGACGCAGGAAGAGGAAGCTCCAGTCCCAGCTCAAGATTTACCAGAATACGAGTTTGTCGAAATCCCCGAGTCGCAAGGCAAGTCGCATTATTCTTGATCATATTGAGCCTATGTCCAGTAATTATTTAAATACGCAATATTTTATTACATTACTTTTGCACTGTTATTTTATGTACAATTATATTCGGAATGTCATGACTTAGTTATAACCTACCACTGATAAAGAAACCAACTCTCATTTGTTGGCCATGCTCATTTGACGAAACCTAGTACATAAAATATAGAATTATTTGTACCACATGATAGTGTAGAAAACCATGTTTTATACTGTTAAGTGATCCGACGCTTGTCGGTAGGATTTGTAAAATAAATGTAGAGGATAGGGAGTGATCACGGGAAGCCATTAATTGGCCGGGTCCCCTGACCTTATCCTGAGAGGAGGAGGCATGAAAATGAAAGGATGTAGTACAGTGGTACTGGCTAGTGTCAGGAGATGCTAGCGGAGTTGCCTCGGTAAGAATGCAAGGACAAGACCCTTATGCCTAATAAAGAACATAGTACCCGCTCAACCACAAGCGTTGATTCGTCAAACCTGGATTAGTAGTCACCCAGTTCGGTTGAACCTTCACTAGTGCAAAAGAAGAAATGACGAGGGTGGTACAGTTAGACTACAACGATAGATCCTCACAAAACGGGTCCTTCTTTCTGACGATGGCCAGTCAGATTCTCGGGTTTGTGCTGGTGCCTAATCTATCGGGTAAAGGCTATAAACAGAACTGGGTAGGTAAAAATCTTTGTTTTCTTGATTCAGTCATGAGGATTAAGAAATCTTGTGGGTAAAGCTGAGCAGCTCTGCAGAGTGACATAAATGGTATTCGAATACGCCGTGCTTCCGGTTAACGAAGCTGTGTTTATTTGGGTGATCCCATTAATGAACCATAAGTAGATTTGGAATACTTTTGGCAATATGTAAAGGTAAATGATCAAGTTTCTAAACCCAAGTTGTTAAGAAGTTTTTATTTGTTTTGTTTTAAACCTAAAACATTTTATAAAGGCAAAACTGCATCCACATAAAATAATAAAACCGTTATTTCATGTCCGTTGAATTCCTTTGCATGTAATTATTCAGTATCTTTCCGTGTGACTTGTTGAGTACGGTGGTTGTACTCATACTTGCTAAAACAACATAAACAGAAATTGGTCTGCAAGAAGTTGAGGTTTTTGAAGAAGCCGAAGACGACGAAGGTGCTTTCGACGAAGTTGACGTTTGGTTTTAGAGGTTGTTCTTCGCTCAGGCTTGCCTGTGGCACCTTTTGGTTTATGTATTGTAAGGGCCGTGGCCTACTGCTAGACTTGGTTGTTTAAGCCTCTATATTGAAATAAAGCTGGTTTGTACCCCTTTTAAGTACGTGTTTGCAATGATGTACGCTCGATTCTGATGCCTCATGATTGAATAGTCTGAAGGTGCTGCGAGATGAACGATGTCGTCTGCCCACGGAAGCGGGGCGTTACAGTATGCTGCATCGATTCCTTAATCAAAGAGGAGATGACATGTTTCCTAGCTACTTTGGTTTGTTTCGTAGGAGTGAACTTGTAATAATTGAGCATCTGAATTCAGGGGTACTTGGTATATGTAGGGATGAGACAAATCACACTTGTTTAATTACCTCCTAAGCCATAAGAGGAACTTAAAACTATTTTTTCCTTGAAAATCCTAGTTAAAATGTTGAAATATAGGATGTCTTTATTAGTTCATGAATAACTTAACAAATATAGGAATTGATGTTGCAATCAAGTTTCAGCCTCACCCATCTGTTGGCATAGGGAAAAGTCGTCTCTGATAGTCTGATTGTCCTTAATTACACCTCACCTGCTTTGCGTGATTATATAATTGGCTAGCACAAACAGAAGAACTTGATCAAGTGTTGCAACACATGCTTCTAATAACTGATGAAGTCAAAATTCGAGTGTTTCCATCATCTAACAGAATCTCGGGCAATTTCGCGATACGTGCTTCGCAAATACAAGACAGAAGAGGTCAATCTGCTGAGGGAGGGCAGCCTCGAAGAGTCAGCACTCGTCGATGTATGGTTAGATGTGGAGGCACATCAGTACAACCCCGCCATTTCTCCTATCATCTACCAGCATTTCCTTGTGCCCATGCGGGGAGGGACACCCGACCAGAAGCTCATCGGCGAATGCGTCGAGAAGATGAAGAAAGTATTGGATGTGTACGAGGCGCAGCTATCCAAGTGCAAGTACCTAGCTGGAGACTTCGTCAGCCTCGCCGACCTGAGCCATTTCCCGTACACACACTACCTTATGGCGACACCATATGCGTCAGTACTCGACTCGTACCCGCGTGCCAAGGCGTGGTGGGAGGATTTGATGTCAAGGCCGGCGGTTCTGAGGGTCGTGGCCCAACTGCCCAAGAGCTCCGATGATCTGTGAATAGTCACTGATCACGTCATGAAAAACCTACCTTCCTTTACTTTGTGTGGTTGATCTTTTTTAAGAAGTTGTGCGGTTGTGCATCCTGTATTTCAACTACTTGTGATGTGTAGATTGGCCTCATATTCTTATTTAATACAATGAAAAGTGGAATATCCAACAGGATATTCTTAGTCAAGAGTCAAGAGTACCTAATCAAAGTTGATTTATTATTAAGTCGCCGAATGCTATGAACCTTCCTTCCATGTGATTTCTGAATTTATTCAGAAGTAAATCTCTGAAATGGTGACCTCCCACATTGGAATTGTCTCCTCAGTGTTAGGACGAATGCTTAGTTTAATTTTCATCGAGGGCAAATCTGGAGTTTAGGAATCCGGGCAAGTTTAACCGTGGCAGGAAATTTGAGGTATGATATTGTGGCTCATAAGTTACTGAATTTTGAACAAAATTTGGCAAGCTGATAGATAGCGAATCCCATAACATGAAAAATCATCGTAAAGAGTATAGTAAAGTTTACATTAAAGATTGCTATGGGTTGACTCACTTTTCTCAGACCAAAGAAAAATATGGGCATGATATATTGTTCACCGCTCTGTCTTGTGAGAAGAACATTTTCTTTAGATTTCCCCTTCTCTGCAAGTTCGTCATTGACTTGGTTTGGTCTTTTCTTGGCACGTAACAGCAAAGTGAAATGCCCCGTACCCGATGACGCTAGAATATTGTGTTCACGTGGCTAATCTGTAAGCATCTAGGCTCCTATTTTCAGTGAAATTAGTGTTTTGGTGATTAATGACATTTACTTGCCAAGACTAGCCATGTTTCATGGTTATAAGTTAAGTTAGTGCTTGACATTGGCATATACGGAGTTCTTGGTATTTATGGATCCTAAAAGGTGTAAATGATGGCAAAGCATGAAAATTAAGGATCTTGTAATTAGAAATGATCCGAGGAGTTGAGTTTGAATCATTTTAGTGCTAAGTTTTGTTTTTGTTTTGGCCATACTATTAAAGGATTAAAGCTAGTAGCTTGAGCTTGGTGAGGTTGTGTAGTTAGTTGTGATGCACACTAGATCTCTTTAGCTCATATCTAACCAGAAGAAGCTAAGAAATCAAGTGAGGATGCCAGATTTGGTAAGAAAATTCAATGTTGCGTCGAATAATCCGATTGGGTTGGATTAAGGGTCGGACAATTTAACAGAGAGCATGTCCAGAGGTTAACGGAAGTGAGATTATCCAAGTGACTTGGAGCATGGGTCAGATCAATTTTACAGAGAGCATGTTTTCGGAGTTCAATAGAATCGGATGATCCAAGTGGGCTAGAGCATTGGTCAAATCAATTCTCCCATATAAGTGTTAGTTGGGAACTCAATGGGACCAAGATAATCCGAGTGGGTCATACTATGGGTTGGATTAATTTGACAGAGACTTGGTTTGAGATGAAGTGCATCCAAGTGGATCGGAGCAATAACCCAGACCAATTTCACAGAGAGGTGTTCTTGACACTTTGCACTGGTGCAGATGATCTGAGCCAGGAGGATTATCCAAGTGGGCTGGATCGTCTGACCCAAGTTGGATGATCCGAGTATGTGCAATGGCTATATTTTTGTCTGTTGGAAGCGTTTAAGCTGGATAATCCAAATGGGTTGGATAATCCAAATGGGCCTGTTTGTTTTAGATTCTAGGCAAGCTAGTTACTTCTAGTAGCCAAAAGCTCTCCCAAACAGTCCAGCTTTTGGGCCAGCTACTGAGAATCTGAAAAACTGGATAGGCACAGTTGTATTGGGACTGAGAAGCTGCAACAATCGAGCTTCTCACAGATTCTGTGGGATGTTGCCACTTGAAGTTTGTACTAATTACCCACAAATGCCATTGGACAAACCCCCCCCCGTCGCCCTCTCCCATCCGCCCCCCTCCTAGAGCCCCCTGTCGCCCCTCCCGGAAGCCCCCTCGGCGCGTCTCCCCCCGCGATCCACCCCAGAGCCCCCCGTTCGCCTCTTCTCAGAGCCACCCCCGCCCGCGCGCCCCACTCAGATATGCCTCAAAGCCCCCTCGTTCCTCCCCCGTCCGCCGCCGCCCGCCCGCCCTCACCCGTAGGCTCCTTTTCAGATCCCTCACCGCCGCCCTCATACCTTTCCTCCCCCACGCCTCCTCCACCTCCCCACTTGCCGCCGGCGCCCCACCGGCACCCCTCCCCCACCCCGCCGCCGCCTCCCCATCGCCTCCTCCCCGCATCGACGTTCCCCTCCTGTCCCTCCTCCCTCCGGTGCCCCCCACCCCGGCGACCTCTCCCCCCGGTGCCATCTCTCCCCGCCTCTCCGCCGCCCCCTTCATCCTCCTGCCCAGATCCGCCGCCCCCGCCCCCCTTCTACTCCTCCTCCCCAGCGCCTCCTTCCTCCACCCAACCCGCCGCCGCCCACCAAGGTATGAGTTAATGTTCTGTATATGTGTTAATGTTCTGTATATGAGTTAATTTGGAACCTACCATATAGAAATTACACATTTTGTTCTGAATATGTGTTCTTGCTTGAAATTCGCTTGAAAAATGGAGTATTAAGTCACTGTCTAGTGTTCCTTGGGAAATTGTTGTTACTCGTAGTTGTTGCGAATTATTCTAATGTTGTAGATGTGAATTTATCAATACCGATAATATTTCAGATGCTTCAGTTTTTCTCTATATGAACAGCATGTCAAAATAGGAATTTGTTATCTGAACATCAATTCTTGTAAACTCCAAAAAATGTTGGAAATGCAATGCATTGCTTAATGCTTTAATTTCTTCAAGCAGTGCAGATAACTTGTACTAGAACTAACATTTTGTGGTGCTGTTTATCAAAGTTGCTTGTGCGGATTTGCTTGGGTGCAAGTTAGCTTGGGTGCTTCCGATGTTCCTATGCTCAGTGCCATCTAAGAAGCATTTTAGCTGTAGTTATCATTAACTCTGTGTGTAATTTGTGGTCAAGGCATCTGGGATAGGCGCACTTGATGTGAAAAAGCTCAAAGATGCTGTTCTCTAGGGTTTTGATTGCTGTCCTGAAAATTTGTGTGTTTTGTTGCATGTTGCATGAAACTAGATGGAGAAAGGGAAGACACCAAAAGCAAGTTGGGATGCCTGGGCAACCAAAATATTTTTGTGAAATATGTAGGGATGAAGTACTAGCTGGAAATAGGCCAACTGCAACCTTGAATGCCACTGATTACAAAAATCTACAAGAAAAGTATGCCAGGTTCCGTTACACACCAATGGAGAACCTAGATGAGCTCGAAGTTATGTTCCAGAACATCCATGTGTCTGGTTCGTCTTCTATTATTCTTGGTAGTCGTGAAAGCACAACTCCAATTAATGTTGACGATAATATCGTTGATATTGGGGATGATGACAGCTCTCATGATAAGAAGACCAAGGTTGAAAAACGTAAGGGAGGTAGCATTGCGCCTAGCCCAAATAAAAAGAAGAGTCCTATGATCAAGGAAGTGAAACGTCTAGTTGACGTGATTGCTACTAGCAATTCTATGACATCTGATCGGAATGAGATATTGGACAATGAGATCATAGAGCACTTGCACATGGCTGTGAGATGTGGAGCCAAAGAAGGAAGTGATGAACACTACATTGCAACAAAAATTTTTATTAAACAAGAGTATCGTGCAGTGTTTCATTCATTTGAAACTAATGAAGGGAGAGTTGCATGACTTAAGAGGATGTATGAAGATAGGAAGAAGTAGAACCTGTTTGTAATCTTGTTTAAGAGTATCTGTCGGCTTGTTTCGGACTATGCTTTTTATGTAATCTTGTTGTGTTTGATACTCTATTCAGACCTATGTGTTTTTATGTGTTTCAGACCTATGTATGAGATTAATTGTTATCCATTTTTCCTGATTCATGTGATTAATTTACTGGATGTTTCTGTATAGTTTCAGAACTATTCTTGTTATGTTGATGTACATTTCTCATGTTATCAATTTTCTCATGAATTGTAGATGAGCACATCCAGTGAGAGTGATGACTCAAATAACAGAGATGGATCATCGGTTGAGGTTAAGCGTTATAAATTAATTCTACAAGCTGCTGCAACAATTGCTCTCATAGGTATGCACTATGCTGAAACTTATCTCCAAAAAAGGAAAAGAGTTACTCCACGGCAATATGGGAATCAGTGGGTTATGGATCAACTTAGGGTAACAAAAGATTGTTATCGTATGTTTCGGATGACTCCTACAGTTTTTTATAAGTTGCATGACACACTAGTAGAAAGTTATGGTCTGAAATCAACTAGAGATTGTAATTCCATTGAAGCTCTTGGTATGTTCTTGTGGATGTGGGGTGGACCTCAATCATTTAGCCAAGTTGAGAACCGATTTAAACGGTCAACCGAAACAATTAGTACAAAATTCAAAGAAGTCCTTAAGTGTGTTAATGAGCTAGCCAAGCACAACATAAAACCAAAGGAGTCGCAATCTACTGTGCACCCTAAGCTTCAAGATACTCGATTCTCACCCTATTTTAACAATTGCATTGGAGCAATAGATGGCACACATATCCCAGTTGTAGTGCCAGCCAAGGATCAAATTGCACACATTGGTCGTCATGGGTATCCTACTCAAAATGTTATGGCGATTTGCGACTTTGATATGAGGTTCATTTTTGTTGTTGCTGGATGGCTTGGATCTGCCCATGACTCTCGTATATTCAATGACACTCTATCTCGGTACTCGGAATGTTTCCTACACCCTAAAGATGGTAATACAATTATCTATTTCTATCTCTCATTTTATACATTGTCATTAATCCGATTTGATTCTTGTAAGGAAATTTTATCTAGTTGATGCCGGTTATCCTAATAGAAAGGGATACCTAGCTCCGTACAAAGGGAAAAAGTATCACTTGCCGGAGTTTCAACGGGGAGGGCACCCAAGTGACCAAAAGGAGGTCTTCAATCATGCTCACTCCTCTCTTCGTAATGTGATTGAACGTGCGTTTGGCGTGTTAAAGATGAAGTGGCGAATTCTATTGCATATGCCAAGCTATAAGGTTGAGAGGCAAAAGAAGATCATCATTGCTTGTATGGCGCTTCATAATTTCATTCGAGACAATGCTTTGAGTGACCATCTCTTTGAGGGGTGTGATGATGATGAAGAGTACATGCCACATGTTGATTTAAGCACAGGAGGTGGTTACATTGGCACGGCACAAGATGATGGTGATATGTGTGCCTTTCGTGATTCCATAGCTAACGGTTTGATGGCTTCAAGACTATAGATAGTACCATAGAAGTTCCTTTTTGATGGTGATATGTGCGCCTTATATGCTTATGAATACCTTTTGTACGTTCCTTTTGTATGGTGACATGGTAATTATCCATATTAATATTTAAAATTATGATTTGAAGTCAAATTTATTGTCATGAAATTTTAATATTAGTTTTTCAATGTTTAAACTAAGTACTACAAATTTACAGCATGGATATCTCTTGTATCAATACATTATCAGGACATCAACTCACCTAAGGGCATTTCAGACAATACATCTATCAGGATACCAGCTGCACAGCTAGAATCCAGAATGCTAAATAGGCTAGCTACAGATCAGACCAGCCAGCTACTCATCCTAGTCAGCTAGCTATTCAGACCAGCTAGCTACTCAGAATCTCCAACTCCCCCAAACAGGGCATCAATGAGATATTTTGAAATACCTGTGTCTAACAGCTAGTTCTTGTGGACGGGAGTGTAACACCCTGAAATTGCTATATTAAGCAATGATAATGTTCCTTCCTAAATTCCTTTCCTAATTCTCCTATACTCCAAATATCATCCAAATTCAGATTAAAGAATTAAGAAATAGGAAAGTAAAGGAGGAGCTCTTCTATTGGGCTGGCCCAACATGGCCTTTTTAGCTGTTACTGTAGTAGAAAGGAGAGGCACGAGAGTGTGTTGAGAAATCATATAGATCGGCGAACGGCAACGCAAACATACAATACAATCTTGACGAGTAGTCCAATAATCACACAAGACACAGAGAATAGAGAACCAGAGCATAGTCTTTATTGCTCATTGATTGTTCATCTTACATGGCTCAAAGCCTCCCTTTATATAGAAGAGTAGAAGCAGGGGTAGTTTGGGTATTTGCCCATAACTGAAACCCTAGGTATCGTAACACTCCCCCTTGGGCGAATACCGCGGTATGCATATGCCTCATCAAAAACTCCTCCCAAAAACCCAGTGGGAAAAAAGGATGGAGAAAAGAGTACATCACATCCGTTACTTGTGGCACCTGTTACCTCATTAAAAACCTTGCGTGAGAAAACTTCAGAAAAAACTCACAAAGGGAAAAAAAGTGCAACATTTAGATCTTCAAGATCATGTAAGTCTTTGACCTTACATATGGGCTGTGGTTCAGGGATTCGTTCCCCCTTAACCTTGTAACTCACTAAGTCGTCTCATGTGAATGCCTCGAACGCACTTGTAGAAACTAGTGGCCGGTAGTGATTTTGTAAATAAATCTGCTGGACTATCACAAGACTTAGCATTCAATGTCTTTATCTCCCCATTCTATTGGAGCTTATATACCTTATCGGTAATTGACGTGGTCTTTCAGACCTACGTGGGGTTGGTGCCTCTTCTAAAGTTTCAACAACATCTTGTATACTCTGTAGAGGTTCAGTAGGAGTTGTAAAATTTTCTAATGTCTCTCAATTTCTTCGAATCTCATCGTGCTCCCACTAACTCTTTGAGAAAAACTCTTTCTCCAAAAAAAACACCATTTCGAGTAAGAAACACTTTGTTCTTATCCCTTTTATAAAAGTAATATCTTTAGTTTTCTTAAGATAACCTATGAACAAGCATTTATCCGATTTATGTGTGAGTTTGTGAGACGTCAAACAATTAACATATACTTCACATCCTCATATTTTGAGAAAAGACAACCTAGAACGCTTCCTATTCCATATCTCATATGGTGTCTTCTTTACGGCTTTTGATGGTACCATATTTAATGTGAACACAAGTATTTCTAGAGCATAGCCTTAAAAAGACAATGGCAAATTAGATTTGCCCATCATAGACTGAACCATGTCTTACAAGGTCTGATTCTATCATTCAGATACCCCATTCTATTGAGGTGTTCCCGACGGAGTTAGCTATGGAACAATTTTATATTGCTTTAGATGATCACCAAACTTATGGCTGAAATATTCACCTCCACGATCTGATCGTAGAGCTTTAATTATCTTGTCAAGTTAATTTTATACTTCATTCTGAAATTCTTTGAACTTTTCAAATGATTCAGACTTGTAACTCATTAAGTAGATGTATCCATATCTACCAAAGTTATCGGTAAAAGTTATGAAATACTGAAAACCACCTTTGGCCGTTAAGCTCATTGGTCCACATACATCCGAGTGTACTAAGGCCAACAAGACATTTGCTCTCTCACATATATCAGTGAAAGGTGTTTTAGTCATTTTTTCAAGTAAATAAGACTCGTATGTTTCAAATGATTCAAAGTTAAATGAGTTTAGAAGACCATTTTTATGGGCTTCACCATGCTCTTCTCATTTATGTGACCCAAAAACAACAATACCAAATATAAGTGGGATTTAAATCATTAGGTCAAAGCCTCTTAGCATTAATGTTATAGAAATGCAAATCCTCAAAATTTAAAACACAATCCATTTATCAATAGAGTATGACCATAAAGCATATCACTAAAATAAATTGAACAACAATTATTCTTTATTCTGAATTCATAACCTTCTGTTCCCAAACATGAAGCAAAATAATGTTTTTGCTTAAGGAAGGAACATAATAATAACTATTCAATTCTAAAATTAATCTTGAGGGTAAAGACAATGGTAAAGTGCTAATAGTCAACACAGCAACTTTTGCTCCATTTGTCACGCGAAGATCAAGCTCACCTCTTGCTAAACTCCTACACCTTATCAGCCCTTGCATCGAATTGCAAATATGAGCAACCAATCCAATATCAAATACCCAAGAAGTAGCAAGATTATTTCTATAACATTTATACTTGAAGTAGAAGTCTTACTTCCTTTCTTCTTTTCCAATTCTGCCAAGTACTTTTTACAGTTCCTCTTCTAATGTCTAGTACTTTGGCAATGGTAGCAAATGGCATCAGATGTAGTACCAATCTTGAGGTTATGAAGCTTAGATTTGATACTCAAGATATCATCCTGAGTTTTGCATATGCCATTTCTTTAGCTTAAAGCCTTATGATTCTTGTTTTTGAAGTTTGTAGTCTTCTGAACCATCATCATATGATTAGAGCTTTTCTTGATGCTCTCCTTTGCTGACTTAAATATCCCATGCAACTCAGTTATTGACTTCTCTATGCCATTCATATGAAAGCAAAATGAGAGTGACTGGAGAATCACATCAGTAGCCAACTCTTCGCAACGGGAAAATCAAGCTTTTTCACACTCTCAATGTATCTAATCATCTTGATCACATGAGGGCTGACTGAACTTACATCAGCTAACTTGCATGCAAACAATGACTTAGAGGTGTTGTACTTTTCAGTCCTTGCCTGGTTCTCAAACATGCCTTTAAGACCCATAATCATATTGTAGGTATCTATGTTTTCATATTGCTTCTGAAGCTCAAAGTTCATGGTAGCAAGCATGAGATAGCTAACATCAAGTGAGTCATTGCAATGTTTCTCATACTAATTCTTTTGAGCACAAGTAGTATCTTCAGCTGGTTCATTTGGATATGGAACCTCTAAAACATATTCTTTCTTTTCTTACTTGAGAACAATTCTCAAATTGCAACACTAGTCAATGAAATTTGTTTCATTTAGTTTTTCTTTCTCAAGAATAAATTGCAGGTTAAAACTAGGTGTGGAGGAAGTAGATGGTGGCATTGTCTACAATATAAAAAGTGTATGCAAAAATTCAACATTATGTTTATGTAAAATCTTTCATTAAACAATTTAACAAAAGATACTCCTACTATATATATTTAAAATCATGTACCCTCCAATGACATATAGTGAATCAAGATCCATATTTCACTAAGTCTTAGTAAGTTTTGGCATCAGTGCTAGAAACCTAGTGACGTAAGTAAGCAACCCCTTACTAATTGCATCACATACAACTCTTATTTGTTGAGTGACATCTATATGTCTCGGCTTCAATACTATGCCCTAGACCCAAAAATATTTTGATAACTTAGTCAAATTAAACCAATATTATGCATGAAGCATCAAACAATTTACCCTATGTCATTGAGATAATTAATGGCACTCTACTTTGGTAAATCTACTAGTTAATGATCAAAATTTTAATAGTTGCAACTATTGGAGGGCCATCAAGTTAAAAACACCCAAGACAGTAATAACATGAATAGCAGTATAACAGGAACATAAAACCATTCATAATTAAATCATGTTAAATTGTGATACAGTACTGTGAAACAATTTACCCTTAGGACAGAACGTGGTAGAGTTGGCAAACATCGGTTTAGAAAGTTTGCATTCAGAATATCCTTCGAATTCGAGTCAGTTTGCACTTTTTTCTACGCAGCGAACATTCTAGAGGCCATATCTCGGTCATACAAACCCTAGAGTAGGTGATATTTGATTCCACATTTAGCTAATGAATATATAATCAACTTTCTAGTTGTGGATACTTTCTAAAAGTTCTTTCTTCATTGCCAAACCGGCCTTGGGAATTGACTCTATTGCAGACACTAATTCTCTATGTAGCCTACTTTACAGGGGGCCCATATCTCCCACATTGGAACTCCAAAGGATGTCAACATAGACTCTAAATTGTATTTCTTGAAGAACAATACAACTTTGTAGTCTTCGTTTTTCTATTAGAAGCCATTTTGGTTGTTGAAATCGTGTTGCAAGATGATGGATAGATTCTGTCTTGTTTGTTGACGTGGCAAGAATCTCCCAATCTCCTCATTCTTTGAGAATTATGTGGAAGCATCCGAAAGAAAGAGAATATGTTTTTCTACTCAATTATGTGTCCCACTATTAAGTTTGACTCTAAAATTAGTGTGCAAATAGCAATTCTCCACATCGTCATGTTACCTACCCATCGAAGGCTTGTTGTTTCCATCATAAATTTTTCATCTGAACTCCGAATTGGGCAAATGATATATGCAATGAGTGCATCATCAAAATAGCTGACAAATTGGTTTTTGAATATGTATTTATCATTTAAAGCTCATGGAAAGTATCTTTGAAACTTGTGGATTTGCCGGTTCAAGAGCGAACTTCTCCAAATGAGCGATTTGGCATACAAAGTACCTAAAAACTATGTTTTCATGCAATACAACTTTTTTGCACATATATCTTGAATATAGATGATTAATAGCAAAATACGTAGCATTAGTGATGCAAAAAAAAGGAAATGACACTGTTAGAGTCTATAAAATATGTGTAAAAACAAAGTCAACAATTCACTTATGCACAAATCAACAATTATACTATGAATTGGTACTAGGTTAAGATCGCTCTCACCCTACATATCAATACTACCTTTTTCATTGGTTCACTTGTCACGTGACAAGGCTAACTTAAGTGTAGCAAGCTCTGAACTATTTGATACAGATCTGTTGACTAAATCCAAACACTATCTTTCAATCTAGCAACTAACAAGTAGATTCTAGAAATCAACAAAATAACACAATATCAAATAGACTGGTTGAAGCAATAAAGTACCATCAGCATCACAGGTAATACTATTGTCCATTGCATCATAAGATCCCTAGAACCCCATGGAAAGAACGGGATCTACCCCTTTCTGCTTTAGGGAAACATCATGAAGTAGGGATCAAAGGGGAAGTCATCTCTGCGAAGGGGCTTCTAAACACCGGCCAGCACACAGGGTAGCACGGCCTGGCACTAGCCATAGTGCGGCTCCATGCTATCTTGACTACTCCTTGCTTGGTGAAACCCTATTTCAATGATTTTGGTGAATTATTGGCTTCGAAACTTGATTCTCGGGATGCAAACTTGATTTCCAAAGGTGTTCTTTCACTGGGGGTCTCGGCATGCTTATATAGGCCCGAGGGAGAGGTGTCCTCAACTAGTATAACAAGTAATGAGGTGGCCGCAAGTGGTGTGGGGTGGTGCAGGACTATGGGACTATCCCATAAGTGCCTAGGGCTTCCAAAACATCAAAATAGGGTTTTTGGGATTGAGTGCCAGGTGGCGCTCCACTGTGCGCCAAGCGATGCAGGCTAGACACCAGGCGATGTAGCCTTGGTGGGCTGTGCCACCAACATCTTTCGAGCTTCGTAATTTTTGCATTCGACCTCAAATTTGGGGAAATAATATATGCATCTCAATCGGCTCAATAAGGTGGACATCATGGTGACCTCCAATTTGGCATTTGATGAAGTTCATTTTTGCACATTTTCTAAGGAAGTTCTTTACTGGCATTTGATGAAGTTCATTTTTGACCTCCAAATTCCTATGAAATAGATGGAATACAACATATCTATAGGTGTCGTTCGGGTTAGTTGCCAAATGGCACAACAAGCACAAACAAGGAAAATAACAATACTATGGGCTAGAAAAGCATAAAAAACATGAGCACCACAAAAGCCATTGTCCAATTTGCAAAATTTTCGGCCAGAAGGACCTATATTGAATAGAATAAGGACCTAACTATAATTCTTAGAAAAGTCAAAGGCTAATCTGCAAAGATTGCCAATGTCTTAGTTGGACTAAATCGAATTCAATTTGATTTCACCCACCCTGACACAGTTGGGTTCCCAGGCCCTACCTGGTGGTGGCAAAGGAGGATGCAGCGACGGTGCAGCATGGGAAGGTGGCAGCAACGACAGTGTGGCTAGTGACAGCAAAGTAGGCTACGGAGGCAGTGGCATCGAAGTGTGGATGCAGAGGCAGCGGTGCATCGATGACGCACGGGCGCAAAGGCCTTGGTTCGGCAACGATCTTGACAATGACGTACGAGTCACGGAGATAATGATGTGACAAGGTTGACCGGCGATGATGCGACCCTGGAGGTGGTGGCGGCGATGGCTCGGGGTGGTGTGGCTCTATGTTCATGAAGGTGACGACGAGCGTTGACGTGTGGGTGTGACCATGGAGGCAATGATGACCAACATGACACGCACAAGTGTGACTGTGGAGGCAACAATAGCGCATGATGGCACACACATGTGTGGCTGCATTGGCAGCGCGTGTGCACATGGGAGAGGCCAACGACAGCTTGCGGAGGTGAAGCAGCATTAGCGGTTTTGGGATAACCGATCCGATCAACGCGATCAGGGAGGTAACAACGATGATTGGTGGTTTTGCAGTGACGAGAGGGCTAGCGGTGGCTCGAGGAGGTGAGGCAACATTGGCATGGGGCTGGCTCGCAAAGGCAAGGTAGGAACCGAGGACGATGGGTTGGCTCATGGAGGTAAGGTGGTGGCGCTGCGGGGCAACGGTTGTGAAGGCAATGGCCTGGGGAAAATAGATAGAGGAGCCAAATAAACACCACAAATAATTAATGAAGCTAGATCAAGACAACATACCTGGTAGCCTTAGTGACAATGTTATCTTGCTAATAATGTGTTGTATGTTGGGAGTTGCGTCGCTGACGATCAAGTACAAATACACACAAGAAGAAGAAGAAGAACAAGATGTAGTCCCGATGCCTTCTCTCAACTTTATTGATTGGAATTTCTACATGTACAAAATCAGCCCCCTACCTCCTATTTGTGAGGAGAGAAGAAGAGAGGTAGTGGAATAACTATCCATATTAAACTAAACTATTCCTATTATAAAACACAAGGCTTATAGGCCTAGTTTAGGTAAATTGTCCACGTAATCGGACCCTTTGGAACGAGCTGACATACAACAGATGATACACTTCCATTCAGGGAGCGTTCGAAATGGCGTTAGCTTATGGCTTTTTTACTGTAGTTAGCTTATTTTTTACTGTATCTAAGTAGGCTTATTTGATATAATTAAATTTAAAAATTAAAAAAACATGTTAGCCCATCACGGACAATACAAAGGAATACGGGAAAAAAAGAAAAGGCAAAAAAAGCCCAAAAAATCTAAAAAACTCAGAAAAAGATGAAATTACTGAATAGTAAAAAAAAGTAAAAGTCAAAAGTAAAACCTAGCTTTAAGCTGAAATGAGCGGTGCCCTGCGGATTCAAATTTCCAATTTGGAAACTGAAGCAGAGGGAGAGTAGTACAATGGCCCCACCTCTTATCAGCCTTCGAATACAGCAAATTAAATAACTAAACCAATTGCACAAATGCTTTTACATCCCCTCAATACCTGGTAGTGCAGATATCTCGATGCAGTTCGAACGGTCACATTTCGTGTGCATCTTTTCATTTTCGCAAAGCACAGAAAGCAAGAACAACTATACAGGTTTGAAATATTCGAAACCAAATAATTCTGTAAGAACCGCCATCCCACACCACACGCTTCAGTCATGACGCTTCGATCCCTGGTTGCCGGGGTCCGCAAACGCCGGCGGTGGGTTTTTTTTCCTCTACTTGACAGTGGGTGATCGTTTTAGCGATGACTTCTGCCTTTTGGTTGAAATTTCACTGTAGCTGATTTTTTTTACTGTAGCTGATTTGGCTTTTTAGGCATAATTAAATTTAAAAAAGGTAAAAATAGAAAAAATATGTTAACCCATCACGGATAATATGCAAAGGAACACGGAAAATTTTTTTTTAAAAAAGCCCAAAAAATCTAAAAAAATTCAGAAAGAGACGAATTACTGAATAGTGAAAAAAGCTAAAGTTAGAAGCTGAAGTTAAAAAAACTGAAATGAGCGGGGCTTAAGGTGGGAGGTGTTTCCATCTGTATTGATCATGCTCTGTTTCGAAAGCAGGAACTCCCTAGAAAACTGTGCAGGAGGGCAGTTCAGATCCTCTAAAACATGCTCTACCTGTCCTACATTCAAACAGGATTTGAGCATAAATTTCTCCCGTGGTACTCATCCTCAAGTAGAGAAATTCCCCGTGGTTCACGAGGTCAGGAACTGCTCTACAAGTGCCAAGTTGCCAACTGATAAATGATCCAATCGTATCATCCTCTCTTGGTACCTTTTTTTAGACAAAAGGAAATTTTGATTACCCGGCTTACATGGGAAGCCAAAGATTCGAGTAGCATACAGAGAAAACGAAGGCCCTATTTTTTTCGGCCAATGGCTCGTGATTTTCCCTAAATAAACAAACGGTTTGGCTTTTTCACCGTCTTTTTGAAATAACTTATCGGTATTCGATTCGTTTGCGCAAGTACCTATTGGACAAAAGCGCACAAAAAAAAAGCATAGTTCTGGAGGATACCCAGTTATCCTCTCTTGGTACTTGGTAGCCGTCATCAGTTCCTACAATTCTGTGTTCCTCTTGGTCTGTGCAACCTGCAGATGCAGAGAACCCTGTGGCGCCAGTAGTCTATCAGTTGTGTCAAAAGACTACTGTCCAGCTACAGAGGCCTTACCTCACAGCAACCAGTCAAACCACAACAATTCCAGGCTATTTCGTCTCAGACCATTTCTTGCTTTTCCAGTTCCTGGGCCACATCAAACGAGTAACCAACAGAACGAATTGCTGTCAAACATGCCAAATAAATCAGGGGGCAGTGCAAGGGGGGATTGCACAACGCACATCTTCCCTCTCTTCCTTGTCTCAACTCAGTAACGATCACGGCGGACACACAGGCAAGGCTGCAAAGCATGTCGCCGGTGAAGGTGTTCGGGTCGGCGGCGTTCACGAACGTGGCGCGGGTGCTGGTGTGCCTGGAGGAGGTCGGCGCCGAGTACGAGGTCGTCGACGTCGACTTCCATGTCAAGGAGCACAAGGGACCCGAGCACCTCGCCAGAAACGTAAGCATGGGGCAGTATGGGGTTTCTTTACCGTCGAATGGGGTAGGAAACTAGAAAGATCGGGGAGAATTGCTTTGGACGTAACGTTGCTTAATTTTCTCTCCTCGTTGCAGCCATTCGGACAGGTACCGGCGTTCCAAGATGGAGATCTGATGCTCTTCCGTGAGTTCACCCTTCCTTCTGTACACTTGGTCGAGTTTTTCCTTTCTGAAGGATACTTGATCGAGTTCTTGGATGCTTCCATTTAAATTCGCTGAACATATAACTCCGTCTCCTCAGAGTCCCGTGCGATTTCGCGGTACGTGCTCCGCAAGTACAGGACCGACGAAATCGACCTGCTGAGGGAAGGCAGCCTCGACGAGTCTGCACTGGTGGACGTCTGGCTCGACGTGGAGGCGCTTCAGTACGACCCCCCCGTGCACGCGGTGTTCGTCCAGCACCGCCTCGTCCCGGCTCTAGGCGGAACCGCCGACCAGGAGATCATCGACGAGAGCATCGCGAAGCTGAAGAAGGTGCTCGACGTGTACGAGGCGCAGCTGAGCAAGCACAAGTACCTGGCGGGGGATTTCGTCAGCCTCGCGGACCTGAGCCATTTCCCTTTCACGCACTACTTCCTGGGGATGCCGTACGCGACGGTGTTCGATTCGTACCCTCGCGTGAAGGCGTGGTGGGAGGGCCTGGTGTCCAGGCCAGCGGTGCAGAAGGTCATCTCAATGATGACCTAAGGGCTCTCATAATCTGATTGATGAGGCTTGCATCTTCAGGGATTATATATTTTGCTTAATTACTCTTAGTAAATAAGTTCTTGTTTCTATGCATCGATGGCTTCCTCCAGAGAAAAAAGAAAGTAGTCTGCGTGATCTCTCTTTCAGTAGTGCGTCTGATGTGCACTTTGGGCTGGATATGTATCTGATATAGTATCATGAATAAAAGCGAATTATTTGGGAGGATTCTCTTCGTCGAAGGTACGGAGTTATTTCGATGTCGAATTGGTCAATTCTGCGCGGCTATCATATCATGCACCTATGGTCTTTAATTAGACTGCGAGGTCCCCTTGATTCCGCAGTTTGACGAATAGGAGAAGCCGTGCACTGAGAAATGCAAGTCTTGTGGACTGGTACACTTCACAGACCACCTCGCCTCTCTTGCAAGAAAAATGTGCCAGTAGTACAATTTTCACAATTCTTTTCAGATTTCAGGGCGTAACGCTTAGGGATTAGTGTGCAGATCGCGTTTGTTAGGGCATCTTCAATGGTGCTGAGTCAGCTGGCTATTTGTATGTACACATCAGTATATATTCTATGTGGAGGAAAAAGAGTATGCAAAACACAAACAGCTAGCTACTATCTCGTCTCTAGTCTATAACGCAAAACGAGGCAGCATCTATAAATGACTGTGTGTGCATGTAAACATCAAATAGCTACCCTTATAGATAGTCCTTTGGAATGCTAGTTTTTAGTGTGTACTCTATAGATGATGTGGAATCCTTATAGATAGTACTTAGTTAGGACCATTGGAGATGCCCTTAGCACTCTGTTATCATGCCATGCATGTAAGCACGTTACTTGCTTTTCGGATCTGTGGTACGCATTTTTCTCTTTGCGTTGCACTCTCTATCGTGCCTAGTAGAGCTTCAGATCCTGATTTTTTAGTTCTTGCTCCTGCTTCTTCAAGGATCTATTTCACTGAGAATATAAAGCTGAGAAAAACGTTTGGCTGGGAGATTAGCTATATATATATATATATATATATATATATATATATATATATATATATATATATATGTGTGTGTGTGTGTGTGTGTGTGTGTGTGTGTGTGTATGTATGTATATATATATGTATATATATCTATATGTGTGTGTGTATACATATATATATATATACATATACATATATATATATATATACATATATATATACATATATATATGTATATGTATATGTATATATATATATATGCATATGTGTATATATATATGTGTGTATATATATATATGTGTATATATATATGTGTGTGTGTATATATATATATATATATATATATATATATATATATATATATATATATATATATATATATATATATATATATATATATATATATATATATATAGGAAGCCTCTTTCCTACATCCAGGTGTAATTACATCATATATCGTATCTCACAATGTAGGAAATATCTCATGTAACTGAGAGTATGTACGTGTAGTATACGAGTATTTAAGACTATTTAGGTGGTATGAATAATTTTTTAGAGGTAGTATGTATATTTTTTTGACATATTCCTTTTTATATGCATATATAAAGGTATTTACAAAATACACTAAAAACTATGGACTCCCTTACAAATTTTTTTATATGGTTCATATTGGAGTATGTTATAATTAGTACACGAGTATATCCAAGATGATAAAGGAGTATTTCAAATTTGTTTAGGTGGTATATTAGAGGTGGGTGTAATTACACCTAGATGTAAAAGATATTTTTCTATAGGAAGCCTCTTTTCTACACTTAGGTGTAATTACACCTTATGTCGTATCTCACAATGTAGAAAATATCTCACGTAACGGAGGGTATGTATGTGTAGTATACGAGTATTTAAGACTATCTAGGTGGTATGAATAATTTTTTAGAGGTGGTATGTATATTTTTTTTGACATACTCTTTTTTATGTGCATATATAAAGGTATTTACAATATATATATATATTTGTGATGAATAATTGACACTTTGGTTGAGTTGAATTTCAAATTTGCAGAAGTTTTAGAAAATTTAAATTTCAATTTGTGTTATCGGGTTCAGGTGGTCTGACCGCTATGATATCAGCGGTCTGACTGGTAATGGCCGACGGTCGGACCGTAATGGGGTGAGCAATCACACTGGCCATATACTTTAGAAAATTGAACACCAAACACTTGTGTAGACTTGCTTTAGGACGAGTTTGTACTTGGTGCCATTGAAATTAAAAACTAGAGCTCAAACTAGATAAAGTCTAACTGAAATTTCATAGAGGGTCCTTCCTAGTGTAGTTAAGCAATTAAACTGGCCGGTGCTTATTTAAAAATTCTTCAAAGTTCTTATTTAGTCTTTTCTAGTGCTTATTTAAAAATTCTTCAAAGTTCATATCTTCAGTGAAAACATGATGTGTGAAGACTAGACCCAGCTGAATCTGCAAATTATTGTCCCCCATTGGCTGATTAAGATCTGGCACACAGGAGCGTTCAATCTACAAATTGTTCTGGAGGTAGAAGAAACAGAAGCTCATAGATGGCTAATGTCATCGTCTCTTCAGTTATCGGCGACATGGTCAACCGAGCAATCTCGCTTCTTACCAACCAGTTCAGAAACGAACGGAGCTGAGATCTCTGTAGACTGTTGGTTCCACCCAGCCCCAGCGATTGTTCATTCCAAGCCCGCCAAGCTTCTATCAAAATTGATCAAATAAATGCCCTGCATCGAGCACTGCAATTCAGTAGTATTCATCCACAACAAGTACCAACTAGTTGATCTCAACTAGTACTCACAGACAAGAACTAGTAATACTCACATGAACAAGACCAGTTCCACATGAAAAAAAAAACTCAGAACATGAAAATCCAGGAGCCCATACAACCTGATCCGCAGAGATCAGTGAGTTCTGGCATAACAAAGCTAAGCATTTTACAGAAAGATAAAAATAGAACTTAACTACCATACACACAAGTACTATTGTTGATCATTCACATCCTGTAGTAGCAAATAACTATGTACATTGTGTGAATCATATGACAGCCAGCAGGAGACTATCATTATACTCTTGTAAATCTGAAATTGTGAAGTAGGAGCCAACTGAGGCGGTGAAAAGCATGTCAGAATCACTAGCAGAATAGGGAACTAAACTCTCATCAGTTTGACAAAGGTCTTCAGAGATCAGCCCTCCCTGGGTATCTCGGGAAGGGTATAACATCTCTGATGTTCTCCATACCAGTGGCAAAAAGAATCATTCTTTCAAAACCCAACCCAAAACCACTGTGCTTGATGGATCCAAAGCGGCGGAGGTCCAAGTACCATTCATATGGCTCCAAAGGCAATCCAGAATCGAGTATCCTGTCACGCAGAATTGTCATATCATCAACTTGACTACATAACAAAATCAGGAGGATGGTACATAAATAATAGAAAATCAGGAGAGGACGATAAGCATGCTTAACATTTTAATTGATCGGTTCCCTAGTGGCCTGAAGAGATTGACTACAGTAGACAATTGTATGAAAAATCAGAGAGAATATTGAACATGTGGCACAAGAATTGACAAGTTGACATAACCAAAGTTTCCAACGGCAAATAAAATACAACCTACCTTTCACAGTTCTACAATTTCAAAGATACAAAGAGTAGCAAGAAAATATATTTTCCCCACAGTTTAGGCCCTGTTTGGGACATGGGAATTCTTTCCTGATTCCAGCGGGAATTGAATTGTTTGCTGTGAAATTCTAGCATTCCAAAGAGGGCTAAAATATTGGCCATGGACAAAGAAGTAAACAATTGTCTTCTACTTGAAGTTCAGCATCACATACCTCTGTTTCAGAATATCTAGACGTTCCTCCCTTTGGCTTCCACCAATCAACTCACCAACCTTCGAAACATATTCCAGCATAATAGTGAGTGACAAGGCAAAATCAGCAAATCAATCTATGTAGAACATATGCTACAACAATGCCCGAGAATCCGACCCCCCACCCACCCACACACACACACACACACGCAGCCACACATAAGCACAGATACAGTGATATTGGCACACATTTGATCTCTCAGATGTCTAGCTTTACCTTGGGCACAAGAACATCCATAGCAGCCA
Source organism: Melocanna baccifera (assembly GCA_036346265.1). Lineage (NCBI taxonomy): Eukaryota > Viridiplantae > Streptophyta > Magnoliopsida > Poales > Poaceae > Melocanna > Melocanna baccifera. Next base: position 57,844 of record JAYEVJ010000041.1, read on the forward strand.
CGGTTTTCTGATCATCATTGACCCTCATATAAAATGCCTTTATTCCTATGGGATAGTTATAGACAATCACTGGCTTCTTAAATATCACCTCAGTCAAATACCTTCCACATTACAAGAAAAGAATTAAAATTCTAAACAAAGTGCTAAGTCATCAGAAAATTAAAAAAAAACAATTCTGATATGCATACCTTTCATGCTCGGAAGCTAAATCAATTCCCCATTCGACCTGTTTCTCAAATACCCTGCCATTGACATTTCCCAAGAGCTCCACAGCCTTTGTATATGAAATGCGTTCAAAAGGTGTCGAGGAAACAAGCACCAGACGCTGAATTGCAGTCTCGTCAAATTTTTCCACTATAAATTCCATGTCTTCCTGGCAATGCTCAAGAAGCCACTTGCAAAGGTATTGCACATATCTTTCTGCACAGTTCATATCATCCTGCAACACGGTTCAACACAATATCACTGCAAGAACTATTCGCGCTGATTATCATATAATCTACACCTAATAGTTGAGGTAGATAAGAGAAAATATTTCAGATGCAACTAAGTCAAATGCAAGTTAGATTCGTTATGTTTCCTAAAAAAACAGATTAGTTACCTGCAAGTTAGCAAATGCAATTTCTGGTTCAACCATCCAAAACTCTGCCAAATGTCGTGATGTATGCGAGTTCTCTGCTCGGAACGTTGGCCCAAAGGTATAAACGCTGCTAAGAGCGCAAGCATAAGTCTCAACCTGAAGCTGTCCAGACACAGTCAGAAAAGCTTGACGTTTGAAGAAGTCATTCTCGAAATCTATCGTCCCATCATCTCTGTGTGGAATTCCTGGCCTTAACTTAGACCTCTCTGTTAGTCTTGAAACATTTTCTTTTGCTTTCATAAGCTTTGCAACCGCAGCTGTCATCTCTTGGCTGCTAGCATTCGCAGCTTTAAGTTGTGCAACCGCATGTCCTAATTCGTTGACAACAATTCTAGCTGCCTCAATGTCAGCTTCTGATGGTGCAGTGTTCTCTTTCAGTTCCTTCTCCACCTTTTCAGCCTGGCTGAACAAAGTGTTGGCGCTTCCATCTGTGTTCTTGAGGTTTCTTGAGATAATACCGAGAGAGAGAGAGGGGTACTAACCGTCCGACGTAGAGGAGGAGGAGTTGGCCATTGCGGTTCGTCGGTGAAGCTCTGCGCACGGGCAGCGACGGTCGGGGAAGAGCGGCGTCTCCCGGTGCGCGGCGACGGTGACGGCACGGTGGAGCTTCCCGTCGCTGGAGCGCCCCCTCTTAGATCGAGTCTAGAGTTTTGTTGGTGGGGTGTGTGGCGGCACGGTGAACTTCGTCGTGCGTGCCACCCCGACCCCCACCTCTATTTATTGTGGCGCTAGCGACAGGGGCCCACCAGCCTATTGGGCTGGGCGCCCCGATCGAAGCGCGAACAAAGGCCCGTTTGGCGTTAGGCCAAGCGGTTGAGATCGATCTAACATTCTCCCCTTGATCTCAATCTATGCTTTAACTTTAATTACTTTCGACTTTACTCATTCCATTCTGATTAGTGCATAGAACATGTCTCATCGTCACGGTCAATCGCCGATAGATTCAATGACTACAATACACCTCTCTGTTCTGAAATAGTTACTTTAATCTTTTAGGCCATCTTTTAGTCCAGGAATCATAGGCTTTCCCTTAAAACCCATGCCGGCTACATGTTCTCTGAACACGTTGGGTGGTAAGCCTTTAGTAAGCGGATCCGCTAACATCTTTGCGGTACTTATATGCTCAAGACTTATAATTTGATCCCGAACTTTATCTTTCACAACATAGTACTTTATGTCAATGTGTTTGGCAGCACCACTTGACTTATTGTTGTGGGCATACATTACTGCGGGTTCATTGTCGCAGTACAACTTAAGTGGTCTATTGATGTCGTCAACCACTTTTAAACCGGGTATGAACTTCTTTAGCCAGTTCACCTACCCCGTAGCCTCATAACATGCTACAAACTCGGCATACATTGTGGACGATGTAGTGACGGTTTGCTTTGAGCTTTTCCACGATATAGCTCCTCCAGCGAGAGTGAATACATATCCGGATGTTGACTTTCTATCATCTCCCGCATAATCAGAATCTGTATACCTCACTATATGGAGTAATCTGATCTTCTGTATGTCATCATGAGGCCTTTTGTTCCTTGCAAATAACGCAAGACTTTCTTTACCAATTTCCAATGCTCTATTCCAGGATTGCTCTGGAATCTGCCAAGTAACCCGGTAACAAACGCTAAGTCAGGGCGTGTACACACTTGAGCATACTGTAAGCTTCCGACAGCTGAAGCATATGGAACCGATTTCATTTGATCGAGCTCGTACTGGTTCCTGGGGCATTGAAAATCCCCATATCTGTCGCCCTTGACTATAGGTGCAGGTGAAGGACTACTTTTATGCATACCAAATTTCTTTAAGACTTTCTCTATGTATGCCTTTGTGATAGTCCCAATGTCCCTTTGTTTCTATCCGGTGAATTTGATCCTAGAACGAACGAAGCTTCACCAAGATCTTCCATATCAAAGTTTGAGGATAAAAACTTCTTTGTCTCGATGTGATCGACATCACTACTAGCTAGTAGGATATCATCCACATACAGATTAGGAAGATAAACTTCCCATCTTTAAACTTTGCATAAACACGGTTGTCCTCTACATTCTCTTTAAACCCAAATTTTCTTATTATCTTGTCAAACTTCAAGTACCATTGTCTTGAAGCTTGCTTTAACCCATAAATCGATTTCTTTAGGCGCATCCCATTCTTTCATTTCCTTCCACGACAAAACCTTTCGGTTGTGCCATGTAAACATTTTCCTCCAAATCCCCATTAAGAAATGCCGTCTTTACATCCATCGATGTAACTCTAAATCATAATGTGCTACTAATGCCATTATGATTACGAAGGAGTCTTTACATGAGGCGGAGAAAGGTCTCATTGTAATCAATCACTTCTCTTTGCGTAAAGCCTTTTGCCACAAGCCGCGCTTTGTATCTTTCTACATTCCCTTGGGAGTCAAGTTTTGTCTTGTAGACCCATTTACAGCCTACTGTTTTGGCTCCTTTAGGAATAATTTCCAAGTCCCAGACTTTATTAGTCTTCATGGACCTCATTTCCTCTTCCATGGCTTCAAGCCATTTTGAAGAGTTTTCGCTTCTCATGGCTTCTTCAAATGAGGTGGGATCATCCTCTATTTGAAATTTCTCTGTATTATAAATCTGATAATCATCAGAAATAGCTGATCTTCTTACTCTTTGAGACCTCCTCGGGGCCTCTACATTTGGTACATATTCTGTTTGGGGCTGCTGTTGCTCCCCCTCATCTGTGGCAATGGGTTACGTGAGGATCTGAAGAACAGTTCCTCATTCTCATTTATTGTTGCCACGGGAGGAACAATAACAGTGCGGCACCACGTTGTCTTGCACCGTCGGTGCAGCGACAGCAGGTACTGCGAAGAATGGCTCTTGAATCATCGGAGTGGGCGCATACGCCCGCTTCTCTTCAAGGTCAATCCCTCGAGTTACCATACTTCCCATCATCATTTCATCCTCTAAGAAGACAGCGTGTCTCGTTTCTACAAACTTTGTATATCTGTTTGGACAGTAGAAATGGAAACCTTTTGACTTTTCAGGGTAGCCAATGAAATGGCAGCTTACTGTTTTGGGATCAAGCTTCCCAAGATTTAGGTTAAATACTTTAGCCTCAGCAGGACTCCCCCACACACGTAAGTGGTGTAGTGAGGGAACTCTTCCTGTCCACAACTCGTACGGTGTTTTGGGCACCGACTTACTAGGCACTCTGTTGAGAATATGAATGGTGGTTTTTAACGCCTCCATCCATAAACTCAATGGCAGTGTGGAATAGCTCATCATGCTTCGCACCATATCCATCAGGGTACGGTTGCGTCTTTCAGCTATTCCATTTTGCTGAGGTTCGCCCGGTGTAGAATACTGGGCCACTATACCATTTTCCTGTAGAAACCTTGCAAAAGGTCCAGGAATTTGTCCATATGGGGTATGTCGACCGTAGTACTCCCCCCCACGATCAGATCGGACTATCTTAATCTTTAAATCATGTTGGTTTTCAACTTCAGCCTTAAATATCTTGAATTTATCCAAGGCTTCATTTCTTTCTTTGATTGGATAAATATATCCATAACGGGAGTAATCATCCGTGAATGTTATGAACGAGTCATATCCATCCACACTTTTCACAGGAAAAGGACCACAAATATCTGTGTGAATAATTTGCAGAACTCCTGTGCTTCTTTTGGCGTCTTTCTTAATTTTCTTTACATATTTTCCTTTAATGCATTCTCTGCATTGTTCTAAGTCTAAGAACTCTAATGGAGGAAGAATATCATTCTTAACTAGTCTTTCTATTCTCCTCCTCGAAATATGGCCTAAACGACAGTGCCATAATTTCGACGACGCATCTAGAGTTCTCTTCGTTTCTGCTTGCATTCGTGAGACGAGGATTCATTTACTTTCTCGCACGCGACGTTCCCAGTATCGCATACGACATTCACATCATCACATAATGATAATAAATAAAGCTCATTTTGCAAGATGACAAGGCCAACACATGTTTTATTAAACATTATTTCACACTTGCCATTTCCAAAATGACAATCATAACCATCATTGTCCAAACATGAAACACTGATCAAATTTCTTTGTAAAGAGGGAACATAAAGAACATCTCTAAGTAAAAGAGTGAAGCCATCAGCTAGCTCTAATGAAAGATCGCCAACGGCTTCAACTTCAGCTTGGACTCCATTTGCGACTTTAATGCATCTTTCTTTTCTTTGCGTAGTCCTCGTCGAACGGAATCCTGAAAGAATTAGCAACATGAACAGTTGCTCCTGAGTCAATCCACCAAGTGGATTTCGAATATTGCACATACAGGGATTCATTTATATAGGTAATAATGTTCTCACCTTTCTTTGCCATTATCATCTTTAAGTAATCAAGACAGTTCTTCTTGTAGTGTCCTGTCTTCTTGCAGTGAAGACACTGATCTTTGTCTACAGCAAACTTATTCTGTTGAGGCTGATGGACAGAGGTCTTTCCCTTGTTCTTTGAGAAGGAGTGATTGTTGAAGTTCCTTTTCTTGTTTTCCTTCACATAGTTGATAGAACCACCATGTGAGGATTTAATTCTTTCCTCCTCTTGCACACACATAGCTATGCACTTTTTCAAGTCCCATTTCTCGGGCTGCATATTGTAGTTGACAACAAAAGTGTCAAACTCTTTCGGCAAGGAAGCAAAAATTAAATGAATAAGGAACTCATCCTTGAGAGCCAAATCCATTGGTTTAAGCTCTGATACCATTGTTGGCGCTTCCATCTGTGTTCTTGAGGTTTCTTGAGATAATACCGAGAGAGAGAGAGAGAGGGGTACTAACCGTCCGACGTAGAGGAGGAGGAGTTGGCCATTGCGGTTCGTCGGTGAAGCTCTGCGCACGGGCAGCGACGGTCGGGGAAGAGCGGCGTCTCCTGGTGCGCGGCGACGGTGACGGCACGGTGGAGCTTCCCGTCGCTGGAGCGCCCCCTCTTAGATCGGGTCTAGGGTTTTGTTGGTGGGGTGTGTGGCGGCACGGTGAACTTCGTCGTGCGTGCCACCCCGACCCCCACCTCTATTTATTGTGGCGCTAGCGACAGAGGCCCACCAGCCTATTGGGCTGGGCGCCCCCGATCAGGGCGCGAACAAGGGGCCCGTTTGGCCGTTGGGCCAAACGGTTGAGATCAGTCTAACACAAAGTAGTCACTTGAAACATCTCACCTGCACCCTCACAATCACTTGTAGTTATTATCGGCGTATGTACATAGAGAAAACCATTCTCATCGAAAAACTTGTGTGTTGCACAGGCTAGCTGGTGCCTAATCCGAGCAACCGCACCAATCTGCAAAATAATAAAAACCTGGACTTGTCAAAGTCTGCTGTGTAAATTATGCAACACTCATGAGCAGAGGAAAACTGAAACAAGGTACGTACTAATTGATTCCCATCAAGAATCATTTTACTATTGAATTGCAAAATCTAGCAAGGTAGCTCAAATATAGCATACCATCAATCCAAATACACAAAACAATAAACCCACCACATCAACCAAAATCACAGAAAAATACCAAACACCATGGTCCCATTAAATCATTTTACTTCCAAAGCTACAAGGAGAAGCGCAGGCACTTCCAAACAAATATTGCGCCACGACAACTAGGATCAATTAACTCACACACTCCCATCAAAAAGTACAAAAAATCAAATGAGAAAACAAAAGCACCACATTTCTGTAGTTTCAAGGTAGTTCACTCAAACTGGCTGCGATTCAGTTCAAACTGCACGACTACATGGCCTTGGATTAAAAATCAACGGTCAAGAGTAACAATAGACAAAATAATATGCCATCAGCGTGTGAGCTTCCCCACCCACTCAATATAAGCTGATTACATTATTTGAATGGTAGCCCATCATATTCTGATTAAGTATGTCCTCGTTTCAAGTTAATTATATGTCGTCTTAATTAACTCAAAAGGCTCGCTACAAAAGTACTTCATTGATTTTTATAGGGTGCGGTTTGACTTACACGGTCTTCAAAATTGAATTTTGACCATTAATAACTTTTATGATATTTGTTACTAACTATAAATCATAATAATATGAAAGTACATTCAAATAAAATTCTAAAGGTACCAATTTTGTACAACTAGACCTATATATTGTTGATAAGGTCTGTTCTTTTTGGCTCATGGTTTATGGTTTTTCGTTGAAATTTTTGAATTTTAGTTTGCATTTCTGACAGAGATTACGGAGAGAGAGAGATATTCGCTTGCGATTTTGGATGGTACAAATATTGGATTTTAAATATGTACTATAATTAACTTGTAGACTCCATCTTAAAAAAAATACTCCGTTTGAAAGTTAGGTACTGTAGCAAAAGCCAAAAGTCGTTTTGAGAAACTGAAAAGAATAGACCTATAATTGTTGATCAAACTTTTACAATTTTGAACCTCAAAATACGTGGACCTATTATAAAAATGAACGAATGAGTACTTTTTTTTGAAAGCCAAATTGCTGGAAACGAATGAGTACTTTCAATATTTCTATGTATCACAATCCGTATCGGTGTGGAAGGGATGTAGGTGAAGCACCCAAGGGCTAATGTTTTGGACCATATGTATGGAAAATCCGCACAACACAGCGCTCAAGTGAATCCTAACCAAATTAAACACAGCCTTAAATACACAAATCTCCATCAACTAGTAGAAGTTGAATCGCAAGAATGGACTTATAATGTGTTGCCGTGCTAATTGATCCATAGGATTAAATTACTCAAATTCTCACGCGATTTAGCAAGACATCTAAAATTGCTAGATCTTGACACCCAATAAATTGCTCTGCATAAAGGCCATAGACAGACCCACCATGTTGGTGCGGGCGCGGAGGTGACCGACGTCCCTGAGCTTCTCGAGTGTGATCGACTTCTCCTTGGAGTTGGTCTTGGGTAGCGGGTAGGCCGCGGGGTTGACCTCGCCGACCTCGAGCACGCGCTCCACGCGGAGCTCGACGAGCTGCTTGGCGCCCTCCGGCGGCTTCTTGAGCACGCCCTCGACAAGCACGGACGTGCCTGTGGCGGTGAGCCGCGCGAGCGGGTGGACGGCGGCGTCGACGATGACCTGGAGTGTGGCGACGCAGGAGCCGTCGCTGAGCTCGAGGAAGGCGAAGGCGCCCTTCCCCTGCTCCCGCCCGGCCCTGACCCACCCGCCCACGACGACGCGCTCCCCCGCCCGCGCGGCGCCCGCGGCCAGGATGGAGCGGATGCGGGTGAGGGAGGTGGCAGGCTCCAGGTCATCCGAGAGCGAGGCCGCGGCCATGGCGGCCGTCGCGGCGTCAGCCATGGGAGGCGAGAGGGGTGGGGTTAGCCGTTTAGGCTGTTTTGGCGGAGAATTGTTATAGCGGGAGGAATGGCTGGTTCGTTTTCGGAATCGGTTCGGGTGTCGGAGGAATCTGAATATATACCACTCCAATCGAAGGGCCTGCAATTGCTGCTGGATCCGTGGTGTTTCCCGTGCGAGTAGGGGTAAAAACGGATTGGATATTTTCCGACCGACCGACCGTCAAATCCGAGTCGGATCGGATTCGGATAGTTGTATCGGATAATTATCGGATTCGGAGTCAGATTTGGATAGTTATTTTCGGATACGGATTCGAATTCGGAGAAGAAGTATCCGACGGATACAGATATATCCAAAAATCTTATCGGATAATATCCGGATATCCTTATCGAATATCCGGCCCACAAGCAATCACATTCAGTCATTCACATCACAGAGTAGAGGGAGTAGAGTGGAGGGGAAGGAGCGTACCAGAGGAGACGACGACGGAGGCGCGGGGAAGCCGTGGATCTGGCCGGAGGTGCGGGGGAGCCGCGGATCTGGCCGGAGGTTCCGCCCCGACGACCCGCTCGAGCCCAGCACCGTCTACTTTCTCCTCCCGCACTCCATCTTCCAGTCCGAGTCCTCCGCCGTCGACCTCGCCTGCCTCATGAACCGCCTCACCGCGCAAGGGCGTCTCCGGTGCCGCCGGGCCCAAAGACCGTCAGGCGCTTCATGGCCAGCAGACGCGCTGACCCAGACGCCGAGGAGGAGGCGGCGCCAGGGGAGGCGGCGGGGCGAGGAGGGGCGCGCCGGGAGAGGCGGCGGGGGAGAGGAGGGGCCGCGAGCGGGGGAGAGGCAGGATGGAGGGACCGAGGGAGGAGTGGGGATTTGGGGGCTCGCCTGGGAAAATGAAATAGGGACATTCCTATATTTCATTCCATATCACACTAAACAATTCATTCCTTCGGTGTTTTGACTAATATACATCATGTATAAGTAACTAGGGTATCACTTATACTGTGCTAGATATAAAATTTTTATCCCTTATTTTGTGTGAGGATCTCACAACACAATTTAATATGTTAAGTATTTTTGTTCAACAAGCATCTCCCTTCATGTTATCTGTTTATGTTAGAAAGCATACCTCAATCCATGCTGTAGTCTATTCTCTTATAGTATTTTTCATGCGTGACAATATGCCCCTTGCTGTTAGCCATCCAAGGGGGTGTTCATGTTTGGTTGGTTACGTGGACTTTTATGAAGATTGAAGCACTCCCTGTCTAGTCATGTACACTACTCTGTGGTCATTAGGTTTGAGTATATTTCACCTCGATAGTTCAGAGATAATGAAATTGGTGTTAGTGATCAAGGACAACAAGTTAATGAGCTTTAAGAAATGGTCAACCGATTGACGAAACAAAACGGATTCATAATTTTTTAAGTTTGCCCTTTTTTCACAATTTCACCTTAAGGTGATTTGTTATGTGATTTGGGACTGTACAATATCTTTATCAACTGTGCGACATCTTTTATTGTAGAGTACCTCTGGCCATGGCAATGATGTTTACGATTTCAGGTTTCCATGTTTTCTAAATATTTTATTGTCAAAATAAAATACCAGGTTGCATACTATTTTATGGGTATGCATGCCCAAGAATGTAGGCTATATCACAACACAAAATTCACCAAATCTTTGGTAAACTGGATGAACTCCCTCTGTCCCTATTTCATACCAAATCTTACGTAATATCCGACTAGATATTCGTTATCGTATTCGCATCCGCTCCGTATTCGTTCTGTATCTGTAACCGATATTACCCAGATTCGTATTCGTATCCGGCACTATTCGTATCCGACTCTGAATTCGAGAAAAAATGTATGATAGGATATGGAATAAGCAATATCCGACCAAATCCGATCCGTTTTCACCCCTACGTGCGAGGATGATTCTCAATTTCTCATGTACATAAGCCCCTTTTTGGTTGAGAGGAGTCGCAAAAAGAATTTTTTTAGCGTATTTTGAGAAGATTTGCCTCGATCTTGATATCAATATTAACCGTGGAACTTTACCGCTTCCATCGGGTGGTGTAGTAAGCAATTCATGTGGAACTACAGCTTCCATCAGTGGCGCGGTACATAAGCGCGACCACATTACTCCTCCTGTTCTTTTGTACTTATTTTTTGATTTTTCACCGTCTCCAACAAATAATTTTGACTATTACTTTTTATAACTTTTATATTAAGATGTACTGGTAAAATTATAATATTACAAAAATATTTTTAACAATAAATCTAATAATATAATTTTTATACAGCTAATCTAGATAGTTTTAAATCTATTGATGATCAAAAAATAAAAAAGAATAGATAGATTATAAGATAGCGAGCCATATTTTTACATTCTATTGTGGCCGATTAAATGGTCCATCCTTTCAACCTAGAAAATGATGTTGTTTGTGTTTGCCAGCAAAGAATGTCAGATAATGATACGAGAAGAAAAAGATGATTTAGGTAGCACTCAATTTAGCGTTGGCTTATGCTTTTTTTTTATTGTAGATAGCAAGTATGGAAAGGTAGATGCAAAGAAGGAAATCGTCAACAAGTGATTGGAAACGAGAATATTTGAAGACAGGTAGAGACTCTAAGGAAAGGTTGAGCTGACATGAAGGGGGAGACTTGAAGCACAACCCAAAATTGAATCGGTTATTTTAGGCTATAAATACCCTTACTAGTTACAAAAAATAAGCACACACTAACCTTTACTACCTTCTTGCATATACTTTTCCAATACCTTAGGAGGAGGCTATAGCTAGTAGAATCTTACATTTATAATTTGACTTTGATCAATATTGGTCCACATCAATGTGTTGATCAATCTGTGGTTACCACTATCCCCTATTTTAATATTTCGTTCCTGTTTGTTATTCCTTCACACCTATATTTCATCTAGTATCCACTTTTTGTCAGGTTTACCTATCATCGACTTTGGTAATTTGCTAGAAAATCGACTAGCATGTCACATACTCTGCTAGAGAGCGCCCTTCATAGGGACGTGATGCTACTGTCAGGATTTTTTTAGCAGCAACACACACTTGGCATGCCTGATAGGACTCAAACCCATAATCATTTTATTAATATCAATATGCCACCAAAGCCCAATGATGATTCATTGGCTACTAGAAAGTTGTTGGATAGTTTCGATGTTACTGAAGACAATCAGATTGTTCTGGAGATTGGAGAACTTTGTGAGGAAGCGCAAGCCTAGTTTACTCAGAAGCTAGAGGAATGGATGAGGAAACTTCAGAGTTGCTTTGTCAAGAAGCATGATGGTCAAACAGTTCCTAATAGGTAAGTTCTCCCTACTGTAGAGGATCTGATACTGACTGCTACTCTGACGATTCTGCCGATCTCACTAATTTCACAGAACATATATCAAGTTCGTTGAGCATATATCAAATTATCCAAGGCAGCTTAGCGATCTTGTCAATCAATGAAGATCTAAGGATTGACCAAGTCGTAAATGTTGTCAGAGAAAGATTCAGCTTGGAACCGAGGGGATGGACTCTAACTACATAGATACTTTCCCATTCCAACATGATTTTAGAATTCCTTATTTTATTAAATTTATGGGGGATAGTTCAAAATCGACTCTTGAGCATATCATTAAATTTGTGGCACAATGTGGAGAAGCCAACAATAATGATATACTACGACTTTGTTTGTTTCCATTATCTTTGTCTGGTATAACATTCACCTGGTTTATCAAATTGCGCCTAATTAAATTATTATGTGGGCCAATATAGAGCAAAATTTTCATAAGTACTTCTAATCTGGATCTATGGAATTACATCTAAGTGATTTGACAGCAGTCAGGTGACGATTTAAAGTGTCGGTTGTCGATTATCTCAAAAGGTTCAGGGAAGCAAGTAGTAGATGCTTTAATCTGGCTATCTCAGAAAGAGATTTAGTCGATTTGGCTTACAATGGATTACTGGATCTTCTTAGAGATTGGCTTGAGGGGCAGGAGTTCTTGGACCTCAATAATCCCCTTCAGAGAGCTTCCATCCAAGAAATCAAGACAGTTAGAAACAAGTTCAAAGACAAAAAAGGTGACAAGACTGATGCGTTTTTGGTAGCCAATTCTGAAGAAGAATCAAAAGTTGAAGGAGAACTCGATGTTGCCATTACTAAATGGACAAGATCATCCAGAGCCAAACCATTTATCTATCAACTACTAAAGCCATCTACAAAGAAAAATCAGGCAGAAGAAGTTAAGTTCTCTTTTGATGTTACCAAGTAGGATCGTATCTTTGATTGCTCTTGTAGAAAAACAAATAAGGCTTCCAGAAGGAGTCTCTATTATGTTGATTGAAGTACTAAAGAAGAGATCATATTGCAAGTTGAATCACTCTTGGTCGCACAATTCCAACTACTGCTACATCTTCAGGCGTCAAATCTAGTTTGCCATAGAAGAAGGGTATCTGAAATTTGTCCAGTGGACACTGATCGTTTTTCTCTCAACATGGTCAATCTAGATGGAAAGAGAATCTTGGTCAAAACTAAGAGTGCTGAGATGACAAGGCAAGAACAAGGTTACCACCAAAGAATTGATTGAGGAAAATATCACAAGAAAAGTCACCGAGGATATAAAATCTAATGGCGCCAAAAGTCTAAATGTTATTGTGGAATCATCCTCAAATACCAATGATCCTTCTATCAACAAAATAGGGATACTTAAAAAGCTTAAAAAGGACATGGCCAACAACTGGTATGAAAGAGAAGAATTGGCACCTTTACCTCTAATAAATAGAAGCCAAGGTTCAAAGATCTGCTGGCTTAATATTAGCGCAAAAACTAGCAAACATCAAAGCAAAGGAAAACCCAATTCTCAATGGAGTAATCAGGCCAATCAGTAGTGTCCTTGTCGGTTAAGAGAAGAAAAATGATATCGGTTAAATCACCAGGATTATCGCTATAGGCCTTCAAGTGGTTGGTTTGACTGATATCAAGAACAATATCATAGGTGGCAAAGACCAGCAAGGAATTATCCTATAAGCACATATCCACCATGGATGTGGTTTCCATCATGGATGATGGTCGACTCTTTCATTAATAATTAATCTGGTAGCAATCGATGATCTATGCATGAGCGTATAGTTTTTCTAAAAGATAAAAAAAAGATAGTTCTTCTTCTATTACCAATCATTCTACTAAGATAAAGAATGATGAGTCTTCTAATACTGATGCTGAGCTTTAATCTAACAAAGAATTTAAGTATGATGAGGAAAGAAAGCTAATTGATTGACCAGCGAGAAGCAAGCCAGAACAAAAATCACGATGGATACTGTCTGGGCTCACTAGATCACAAATACATTGGCTGCAAAGGCTGAAAAAACAAGAAGAATATGAAGCCAAGGCTAAAAAGTTGTGGGACAAAGCTTTCAATGAAAATAAGCCTTAGAATGAACCTAAGAGGTAGTGGCGCCGAAGTGCATAATCCAAGCACCATTGAAAGACAAAGAAGAAATATCTAACTTGGATGATGATACTGTGTTACCAGATGATTGTGGTGAAAACTTGGGCTTAGGTGGCAGAGCAACATCAATATGGTTTTTATTTTACCAGTAGATTGCAAGCATCCATATGAGCAAATATAACCAGTTATGGCTAAGTTATGTCTTGGGCCCAAGAATGCTATTTTCTCAAAGCCTGATAAAGATTGTCGGCATCTCCAGCCATTATAATTAAATGGTTTGATCAATGGTAAACCAATATCTAAGATGTTGGTCAGTTGGAGAGCTTCTGTCAACTTGATGCCCCACAAGATATTCAAGAAGTTTGGAAAAACTAATGATGAGTTAACTAAGACCAACATGATGCTCAATGCATTTACCAAAGATTCTCCTGAATCCATACAGGTGCTAATGGCCGAGCTTACTGTTGGTAGTAAAACCATGCTCAGTCTTCTTTGTGTTGGACGTTCAAGGAAATTTCAGTGTTCTGCTAGGAAGAAACTAGATTCATGTCAAATGTTGTATTCCATTGACTTTCACCAAGTGTTGATTTAGTGGAATGAGCAAGAAGTGGAGGTTATCCTGTCTGAAACATCTTCTCATATTGCTTTTTGCAAGTATAGATGCCAATAGAAAGCATGAGAATGCGAAGTGTTTGTCAAGTCAAAAGCTTGAAGATTCTGATTTCCTTAATGCCTCCAAAAGTGGGTTTACACAGATAAGTATGCAATCAAGCACCGTTGATCAAATAGAAGAGGTCATTCAGCAGTGAATGCTTGGTGAAGACTAAAACATCATGAGAAATATTAGGCTACTTGTAAGACGATATAAAAGTTCGATACTTAAGTTAGAATTTAGTTCTCTGAAAGTAGACTCAATTTTAGAATTTGGATTATTGCTGGCAAAATGCCAATCAATTGATTGCCCTAAGAATAAAAATATAAATTCGCTCATTCGGAGAACAAGGACTAGAGCCATTGGCCAACTAGAATCCTTTCAAATTTTAGGATGGCCAATCAATGACATCTGAAGCCCAAGCATGCTCTGGATCTGGAAATCCTCTCACCAAGATGATTGAACCGATGCTCAAGAGCTTTGATTTTTGATTCCTTATCGTCATCTTCTCAACGGCATTGTTGGCCGCCAATCTAGCTTTTGCGGGGTGATTCTCCAAATCGGCATATGCCACTGCATTAGCCTACCGAGCATCATGGATATCCCCTTCAACTCTTTTGGAGAGGATTTGGGGAAGATCCTGGGAGATTGTATCCAAATTGCCCGTAAATTTATTGTTGGGTTTTCTAGCATCTCCAATGTTTTTTGACGGCCGACTACTTGCATAAAACTATGATCAGCAATCTCTATCCAAAGGAATCTGAAGAATGAGAGGATTTCATCTGTGTATGTGGTCAAAACAGAGTAAGAAGAAGAAGACTGTGCCAATAGTGATTTGCTGAAGAGAGAAGAAGAGGGTTTTCTGACCTAAGAAAAAAAGAGAGATAAATTGAGTTGGCAATGACGCGTTCAATGGATTTCTTTCCTTTAAAATGATCTAGTTACCGTGTGGGAGCCGGAGTTTTCAATTGGAAGATGAAGAGACGCGAGTGTGTTTTTGTGGTTTCGTACAGCGTGTTGAAAAGTCAAATAATACTTCATCTCACAAGAGATCATCAGGCTTAAAAGCCATTTAGACTTTAATAATCTGAATTATGTAGATATATGGCTAAGTTTTACCGTGTAAGAAAGTTTTGAAATTATGAGAGAATTCAAAGAAAGGCCATTTCATTTATAATTGGCCAAATAACTTGACCAGTTATTCTTATGAAAGAACTTTCAGCCTTATGCCAAAGTTAAAAAATAAAGAAAATCCCATATTTGGTGCTTCTAGTTTTCATAAACTTCCTTATTAGTCTTCGGTGCGGAGGGATCGACGATTGTATCTTCAAAAGCAATCAAAAGTCGACCTGCTTCTTCAGCTTCCTTGGATTGACTGGCCGTTTCGTGACTTAGGCTGACGGCCATGAACATCATGTCATATTGAGCTTCATCTAAATCAATTAACTTGGTTTGTTTGACGAGGTCTTCTAATTAAGCGTCTGCTGCTGCTGACACTTCCTAGGCCAGGCGAGCAGCAAAGTCGAGGACAAGATTGAGAGATATGCGCCTCTCCCGAGTGGCGAAAAGTATCCTCCGCTATCAACAGACGATGAGGTCCAGGCAGCAGACGGCTGAGATAATTGCCTGGTGAAGAGGATCAGGACTTTAGATGCCTCTCCTAGTGAAAGCTATCAGTCGCTTGGGTGAGGTTAAAAGCTTAAAGGGAAGAAAGGAAAGAAAGGGCAACCACCGAGAGAAGGGACGCCATTGTTTTAGGAGCAGTGCTTCGTGGAAAAAGAACAGTGGTTTCTCGGAAGAGTTTCTGGTTGTGGAGATGAAGATCATTCTGAAATATCCGTGGTTTATAAGTGTTCGGAGATTTCCAGACAGCAGCATGGCATCCTTACGAAGGGTGTAAAGGTCAAGCACACGGTGGATAAGACATGCCACCTGATTTGACTGCAATCGACAAATAGATATGAACCAGCGGTGATCGTCAATAGCAGAATAACTTTGGTGAAGTCGATTCTAAATGATACATGATGCTAAACAATATCGAATAAAAACAACTCTTAGGATATGTTCTTTTTAATTTCTTAAAATGACTTTTAATTTTTGCTATAGTACCTAACTTTTAAACGGAGTATTTTTTTTAAGATAGAGTCTACAAGTTAATTATAGTACACGTTAAAACCCCAACATCTGTACTATCCAAAATCGCAAGCGAGTATCTCTCTCCGTAATCTCTGTCGCAAACAGTTAAAATTCAAAAATTTCAGCCAAAAACCATAAACTACAGCCAAAAAGAACAGACCCTTAGATAAGTGTAAACAGATAAAGATTGATGCATTGATACGAAGTAATGTTGATCATCGTTAAATTACAGAGGATAGATATGATCTATTGGCTAAAACTAAAAGCTACTTCCAAGGTACAGGAAAATAAAGATACATTATAAGACAAATTTTGAGTGGTCGAGGAGGGAGCCCTTAGGTCCTATTTACACTGCTTTGGTTTGGACGTATATAGCGCTGCATGGCAACTAACACCGCTCGCGTAGAAATTCCACTTTTGGCCCGTTCTGACCGCACGACCTTCGCCTGGCCGACACGTAACCCAATCATGCGGTCTGGCACCGCACGACCGAGCTACAGTTGAGTCGTGCGGTCCCGAACCTCACGATTGCACTGTAGCACGCGGTCGTGCGGTACTAGACCGCATGACTGCACTGTGCTAGCCACTGTGCGGTGCTTCACGAGCGCGCATTTGCTCTGCTGACCGCACATCTAATCCCGCCAAAAGCTTTCACCGCGCGCTGGCCCGCTCGCACACGCGTCGTGCAGCAAATATGCATGGCCCCTCCCCGTTTTAGCACACACACTTAAAAGCTCAAACAATAGCGTGAGGGAGGGAGAAGAAGCTCATTTGCTCATTTGCAGTTGGAGTTCAGCCAGAGCGAGGGAGGCAGTGAAGGGAAGTGAGTGAAAACACATAGTTTCAAGTTGTTTTCGTTTAGAATCAGGGGATTTGGCAAGTACAAAAGTTGTAGATCGCCTCGTGAGCTTCAAGAAGAGATAAGTCTTGTGCCCGTGCAACTATATTTTTATATGTGTCATTAGTCTATAATTAAGCAAACCGTATTTTGTTAATGTTATTTTATGTCAATCTTTGATACGCTATATATTTGTAGCAAATCTTTCATATATTACGCATGATGTATTGTAGTGTATGTAATGTTGTGCTTTGTTTTTTGTGAATATATGTATTGTAATGTAGTTTCATTTTGTGGAAAAATATAAACATGTGAATGCGTATTTATGTTAGAGCATTTGTAGGTGATAACAATAGTAGCAGAATTAGAAACATACAATTAGTACGCTTACGGAAGCACTAGATACAGTACGGTAGGTGGTACAAATAAATTAGAAATAAATTTGGTACATTAGAATAAAAATACAATAATAGTAATACAATGTATAGTACAATTAAATAAAGCATGTATTAGTAATTGGTTTTTTTGCATTAATGGAGAAAACATGCAATACAAAGTAGTAGTGAAGATAAAAACTAAAATATAGATTGAGAACTAAAAATATTACTAATTGATATTGCAGGTCATAGGAAGAGGTACAAAATTAGCATAAAAATCTTAAAGTGCGGAATTAGCAAGTACAAAAGTTGTAGATTGCCTTGTGAGCTTCAAGAAGAGGTAAGTCTTGTGCCCATGCAACTATATTTTTATGTATGTCATTATTCCATAATTAAGCAAACCACCTTTTGTTAATGTTATTTTATGTCAATCTTCGATATGCTATGTATTTGTAGCCAATCTTCCATATGTTAGGCATGATGTATTGTAGTGTATGTAATGTTGAACTTTATTTTTAGTGAACATACGTATTGAGTCCTCATGTTTTTTGTGAACATACGTTATGTTAGGCATGATGTATTTTTCCATATGTAATGTAGTTTCATTTTGTGGGAAAATATGAACTTGTAGATGTGTAGATGTTAAGAAAGTACATATTTATGTTAGAGCATTTGTAGGTAATAACAATAGTAGCAGGATTAGAAATATACAATTAGTACGCTTAGGGAAGCACTAGATATAATGCGGTAGGTGGAAAAAATAAATTGGAAATAAATTTGGTACATTAGAATTAAAATACAAATAACAGTAATACAATGTATAGTACAATTAAATAAAGCCTGTATTAAGTAAAAGTTAGAAAATAAATGTACAAAAATTAGTAATTGGTTTTTTGCATTAATTGGGAAAAACATGCAATACAAAGTAGTGGTGAAAATAAAAACTAAAATATAGATTGAGAGCTAAAAATATTACTAATCGATATTGTAGGTTATAGGAAGAGGTACAAAATTAACATGTAAATCTTAAAGTGCGGTAGTGGGTGTTTGATGGTACGATTATTGCATGTTGTGTACGAAGATGGTTGATTATGTACTTATGTTAGGTACGACATGGCTGACATTCAAGACTTGTTCGTATTCTACGGCAGTGATCTCGTACGTGACGGGCCGTATGGGGCGGACCTATCAAATTGTGACCGGACCGTGATCCGGGCACCCGGTCTAAACGCCATGAGCTTGTCTGAGCTACGGAGGTGTGTCCGTTCGGCGTTCGATCGGTACACCGCAAGAAAGAAGTTACGGATTGAGGCAGTCTATGCCTCAATGGTGGGTGATGCATGGGAGAGCATATGGCAACTTTTGAAGGTGACTAATGATGCCTCATGGGCCAACTACATGGAGGTCGTGTGCAACCCTGATGCTGCAATATATGCCAAGCCAATAGTGTATGTCGAGTTCGTGGAGAGGACATAATCATCCGGCATGGTTGGTTCTAATGCTGCTGGTGTAGATGTAGTGCCTAGGTTTTTCTCCGGCGGTCATGAAGATGCCTTTGCGGGAGAACATGTGGGCGAGGAAGTAGGTGATGAAGGCCTTAGGAGGCATGTGGACAATTTCCAGGCCAACGAAGGTGTGGGGGAGAGGTGGTGGGCCACCCGTATTGACTGTCATAAGTACCTTACGGACCAAGTGGAAGAAGTGGGGAGCGAGGAGGACGAGAATGTGGAAACAGGCAGTTCCGGAGAGGAAGACGATGGCGAAGACGAAGCTACAATTGGAGGGGTGGTAGGTGGTGTTGTGACCACCGACGTTGCGTACGTGTCGTCTAGACTGGACGAAAATGCAGCGGCATCCCTAGTTCTGCCACAGGCGGAGGAGGCAGAATGGGGGTTCAGTAAGGTCACACTCATTTTGGGGCAGTGGTTCTGTAATAAGAGTGCTACCCAGCAGGCTATTGCTAGATACGCCGTGCACATTAGCCAGACGTATCGGGTGGATAGGTCAAACCCGGACACATACATTGTGAAGTGTGTCGACGGGTCCTGTCTTGGCAAAGTTTGTGCACAACGGTTCAAGGGTGCTGGCACGGAGTTCCGGATAACAGTGCTGAATGATCACAGCTGCGAGCTTGCAGGGCCAATACATAGGCACCACAACATGACATCATCATATGTTGCGGAGCTGGTGAGCCACCTCATCATGGCAGATGTGTCCATTACTCCGAAAGTTCTAATGGCAGAGGTAGCGAATATGGTAGGGTTTGAAGTCAGCTACAAGAAGGTATGGTGGGCGAAACGAAAGGTACTGCACCGTATGTTTGGGACTTACGAGGAGGCGTACGACCTGGTCCCGAGAATGCTGCAGCAAATTGCAGAATCAAATCCAGGCACGTACATTAACAGGCAAGAGAGGGTTCATCCTACGGAGGGCCCGAATTATTTTATTCTTGATAGAGTGTTCTGGGCCTTCCATCAGGTGATACAAGGGTTCAGGTGGTGCCGTTCAGTGCTAACGATGGACGGGACGTTCCTATCCAGCAAGTACAAGGGTACTATTCTCACCGCAGTTGCAGCTGACGTAAATGACCAGTTACTCCCAGTGGTATTTACAATTGTGGAGAATGAGAATACAGAGAGCTGGCTTTGGTTCCTTGCCAATGTGAAGCAGATCATAGTGCAAGATCGCTCTGAAGTGTGTGTCATCTCGGACCGCAATCCAGGCTGCTGTCTGCGTTGCGAACGATGCAGAATGGGACGCAGCTCCCCTTCTAGTGCAATGATCTGAAGAACTGTTGGTGCATGAGGCATCTAGCAGCGAATTTCCACAGAAGGTTCCGTAGTAAGAACCTAATGAAGATGTTCAAGAAGCTATATATGCAGAACCATAAGTAGAAGTTTGAGACCTTGTGGAGGCAGCTTGATCAGGAGGCTAGCAAACATACGGAGGGAGGCTCCACAAAAGTTGGGGTGTTCACACAATGGGTTCAATCCAATGCACCTGACCTGGAGATGTGGTCTTTGTTACACGATGCCGATGGGGCAAGGTATGGAATCATGACAACCAACATGTTTGAGGTTTACAACGGTGTCTTGAAGGGCGTCAGATCCCTACCGATCATGGCAATCGTGGACGAGAGTTGGAACCGTACTGTCGGGTACTTGTGAATAGAGCCATGATGGTGAAGAAACACCTGGATGAAAACAAACAATACTCTGAGGTAATGCAGGCCTATATGGACAAGAAGATGAAGAATGGTCGTTCCCATATTGCTCAAACTGTGGATGGCTTAAGAAAGAAGTTCGAGGTCTGCCTCAGGCAGAAGTACGTCATGGGTCATATTAGAGGGGATCGCAAGCAGGTATGCACGATTGATGAGAAAGTATATTGCACCTGCAACAAGCCCTAGCTTCTGCACAAGCATGCTCGCATGTGTACGCGGCCTACACGGTATGGCAGCAGGTGTCGACGCAGTACATCTCAAAGTACTATGACATGCAGCACTTGTATGCAACCTAGAGTGCAGAGTTCCATTCCTACGGGGTAGACATGCACTACAGGGAATTATGGCCAGGGGAGGTAAAGTGGGTGCCCAATGATGCACTGAAGGATGTTGGTCGTGGAAGACGACAAAGCCGTCGCATCCGCAATGACATGGATGACAGCCAGCGTGGGGATCGAGTTCGGCGCTCGAAGTGTAGGCTATGCAAGACGATTGGGCATTCCCTCAGTCAGTGCCCGAACAGGCCATCATCAAGCAACGCTCCGTAGTAGCAAGCATAATATTTTGCTATCCTCATTATTTCTTCCATGTGTTTTGTGCGTTGCGATGCACTCTGCCATATGTTGGTGAGGTCCCTTCTATTATTGAGGAGCTGTAGGCTTTATTGGTTCCATGTCTCTATGTCGCGCACATTTGCTTGCAACATTTTACCGTGCGCATTTTATGTATGCTTTGGTACATTCCGTATGTTT
The DNA here is from genome assembly GCA_036346265.1 of Melocanna baccifera. Lineage (NCBI taxonomy): Eukaryota > Viridiplantae > Streptophyta > Magnoliopsida > Poales > Poaceae > Melocanna > Melocanna baccifera. The sequence continues at coordinate 79,202 of JAYEVJ010000041.1, forward strand.
CCCTGTTGTGTGGGTCATATTCGTGTGCACATTTTATGTATAGTTGGTACATCCCGTATGTTTCCCTGTCGTTACGTTTGTTGTTAATTATATTGTCATTTGTTGCATATTTTATTACCAATCTAGACTAACTTGTTTTCCTTCTTTGGCAGGAGATGACGTAGGAGTTGCTAGACTCCTGTTGGGATGAGTGGAACCGATGCCTGTCGTGGTCGTCGGGAGATGGGCCTCCGAGCTTCATCCTTAGGAGCCCCCGAGAGCATTGGCCTCTCGACCAGCGGTACATCCCACTACTGTGGGACACCGGGCTGCTGCCCATTGCCTGCATGTTGGATTTATCGCGTGCGTTCTAGTTTGATGCGGCGTTGCTGTCGGCTCTCGTTGATAGTTGGAGGCCGGAGACTCACACCTTCCACTTCCAGTGGGGCGAGATGACGATTACTCTGTAGGACGTGGTGATGCTTATAGGTCTACCCATTTGTGGTGGTACTGTAGTGCCACCTCCAAAGGCAGCAGATTGGAAGGTCCGTCTGGGTCACCGGTTCGGTCATCCGCTCCCGGACAACGTAGTTGGTGTGCAACATGGATGGCTTCGTTGGTACATGACTTGTCCTGGACACGCAGATGAGGACACGGTGCGGACACACTTCGTTACGTGCCTACTATTTCTTTTCGGGTGGGTCTTGTTCCTTACCACCACTGGAGACTCCATGCAGCCTAGCTACATACACCTAGTGGAGTCGTTGGCAAATGGCTGGCCTACTGAGGTGCCACAATATAGCTGGGGATCAGTAGTTCTTAGTGCCACATACTGAGGCTTGTGTGATGCCTCGCAGCGTACTACGGCCACCGAGCCGGTCCTAGCTGTCTGCTACATTCTCCTTCAGTTGTGGTCGTGGAAACACTTTCCCGTTGGCAGGCCTTACTTCGATACTGCTGTGCACCCTTATGAGTTCAGCCCGCAGTTCTACGACCTTGATGATGGCGATGACCACGTTGATGGGCCTACAATGGGTACACGTTGGACACATGGTCAGTTACGGTGGGCCAAGGAGAGACCGAGATGTATGTACCCGGAATTCCACAACATGTTCGAGACTCTCCACGACGCCGACATAGTCTGGTGGACACGGCCCCCCATGGATTATCATCTCAGTGCGGGTAGGATCACATGTATTGGTTGACGACCTGCCACTTGGTGTTCTCACAGTGCGTCGAGCCATATAATCCATAGCGAGTCATGAGGCAGTTCGGCCTGTACCACCATATCCCACCCCTGGCAGGACGCTCTCTTGCAGCTAGCACCCACCGGTATGTCATTACATAGTAAATTTAATTAATGAATTACTTTGTGCCCCTACTAATCGTGTAATGTCTCGATTAACTTGCAGGCAATCGAGGAGAGGGCGAGCGAACGAAGACTGGACAGTTATACAGCGGCCATGGACAGATATGTGGCGTGACCAGGCGGACACGATGGTTGTGGAGGAGACACGGGCGTACGACCTCGACACATATACTACATACCTTGAGTGGTACCTTCAACGCACCCGCAGTAGGCTTACTGGGCGCCGCCACAGCGTTCAGTTGAGGTCATACACGAGGCCGCTATACAGACAGGTCCAGACCGTCATCGAGCGGCACGACACGATGAGACAGTATGAGATTACTATGTAATTAACTTGTGCAGGATTACGTTTTAACTCATTCTTTGTTTCACTGCAGTTGGAGCGGTTGCATCGTATCCACGATGAGTCTGCTCAGGCACCGAACTGTGGGAGGGAAAATTCAATTGATCGCCTGCTCACTTCAATGCACAACATCTATCATGATGCCAAGTATGTGATACTGACCCTCGGTTGTGGTCGCTATAGAGATGACGCTGTTGTACGACGCGGTCACGGAGTACGTCAAGCACCACCACCCCCAGCGCTTCGCCATTAGCAGCACCATCAGCACAGCCATCGTCGTCACGTCCATCGCAGTCCAGCAGTCGGCCCAGCTTCGTTCGCTCATCCTCCACACACTTCGGACCGTCGGTTGGACAATTGCCATCTATTTGTTCGTCCACTCGATTGCCATTTATCTCTAACCACATCTTTCTCTCGCAGTATGTGCGATAGGATAGCACATTGCTACAGCCATCATCGTCACGTCCATCGCAGTCCAGCAGTCAGCCCAGCTTCGTTCACTCATCCTCCACGCGCTTCGGACCGTCGGTTAGACAATTGCCAACTACTTGTTCGTCCACTCGATTGCCATTTATCTCTAACCATATCTTTTTCTCGCAGCATTTGCGACAGGATAGCACGTTGCTACAGCCATCGTCATCACAGAGGGCGACGAAGGAGCGAGCGTGCTCTCCAGGCCGACGGGGGCTCACTCCAGAGAGCGACCCTGACTCGGCGCACCAACCGGAGGTGGCATTGCCCACGTTCACCCCTGGCGTGCAGTCCAGCATGCAAGACTGGGACAGGTGGTATGGGCAGACCTATCAAGGATACACAGTGCAGGAGTACATGCGGGATTTTCCTACGGCATCATCATTTGGACAGCCGCATACCCTGTTACGCACTATAGTAGAAAGCTAAACATGTCTATTTGAAAGCCAACTCATCGCATTGCCAAAAAAATTACAGGTTTACACGGAGCAACAGAGCCACGAAGTTCACGGTGGGAAATCCACATTCCAGACTACCCAGTTACATACCTTGTGATATTACTATTAATTACTAACATTGCTGCCCATAGTCTAATTCAGCTGTACCATCTTAGCAGGACGTAGACCCCTCGTTGATCGAATAGCTGACCGACTTATTCGGCCATCCAACGCAAGTCCCCACGGAGCCGTACTCTGGACCACCTTGGTCGCAGGCCTTGCAGTATGACCTTCGAGATACACCGCACTCGCCTCCCAGGTTCACCTTCTCGGAGGATCACATACGGTGTCCGAGGAGGCGACAACGAGATTCATAATGAGTTTTTGTAATTGAGCTGTTGTAACGTCGCATGTTTCCTGCAAACATTTATGCAATTGTTTTGTTTGTACTGTAATGCACTTGTGAAATTATTTTAACTACAATTAAGGTATCATTGTAATATGACAAGTACGCACGCATGTGGGCACTATAGCTTTTAGCATGCATTACACATACATACATTAACTCTCCAGCAGGAGAAGACACGATAACAACAAACACAAGATACAACATAGCATAAAACATTACCAACATAGACGAGAACAACCTCCAGCACTACAACTAATTCAGGATAACAATGAACACAAGAAAGACAAAAGAGGGCAGCTTTACGCGGTGACAAGACAAAAGAGAACATCTTTGTGCAGCGATAAGATGAGACGGGCCGGCTTTGCGCAGTGAGATGAAAACACTGGAAAACTTTGCACAGCAACAGGACGACGAACATAAGAAATATAATACAACACATTACTAACTTAATCACTCTCTCTACTCCATATCGTAGAAAAAATTACAAGGTACAACCATACACCTCGTTGCTTACATGCCAAACGAGTCTTGTGGCACCCACATGGAGTATTGCTGAGGGGGACGCCTCAGACGTGGCTGGCCGTCGTTGTAGTGGCACACACATATGCAGCTAGGGTTCACGTAGCAACATGCGGGATCATACGAGCTTCCTATGTTCACGACCTCCTCGTTGCCCTTCTCGCGTCGCATCTATTGACGGATGTCGTTGTTCTCCTCGTTGAGAGTCTCGATTCGCTCCTCCAATTCAAATATTCGATCCCATAATGTATTTACGTAGTTGGCAACATACAATTGATGAGGAGGGTCGATCCAGCAGGAGAAGTTGCATTTCACCATCTGTGGGAAAAGACGGTTAACATGGAGGCACCATAAGCGCTAATGAAAATTGTACTATTAGCAATTTATACCCCAGAGTGTGGGCATCGGAAGAAACATCGTCCGCCATCGAGTTGGCTTTCCACGACCTGCACGATCGTGTCCTCATTGTGTCTGCATTTTGGCCATACGGGTTGAGCACGCCGGCTTGGTATCAAGCGGTAATGTGGACCGAAGCTCTCCCTCCTTTCCAAGGGAAGGTCTTCCATCGGTGACCCATATCCGACTTGCCCCTCGTCTCCTGACATGATATGTTTCTGCACGACGGAGAAGGTGCTTCTTCGTTTGATTTAAAGGGTTCTCTATGTAGGGGTCGGGGGACCAAGAGAACGACACCACAGTTGACACGTGTTGACGAGGGTATGGGGTATGGTAGTCATGGGGGCCCTCGAGCGCACGCACATGGAAAAGGGCAAATGCCAAGGAGGTGTCGTCATGTCATGTCCTGGTCAATTTTTGTGCGCGTGCCCACCGAAGCGGGTGAGGGCCACCCACTGCAAAGACTGGATAGGGCCAGCTTTGCGCACCGACATGACCAAAGACTGCAAAGACAGGACTGCGCAGCTTTCTGCAATGAGGGGAAAGAGAGGTCAGCTTTACGTAGTGAGTACACATTGACATGACAAGACTGGGCAGCTTTGTGCAGTGAGGGGGACGAGTGGCCTGCTTTACGCAGCGACATGACGAGATGGGTCGGCTTTACGCAGCGACAAGATGAGACGGGTCAGCTTTGCGCAGCGACAGCACAAGACTGAGCAGCTTTGTGAACTGAGGGAAAAGAATGGCCTGCTTTACACACCGACAAGACGAGACGGGCCGGCTTTGCGCATTGATAGCACAAGACCGGGTAGCTTTGCGCAATGACAATACAAGACAGGACGAGACAAGACGAGGGGGGCCATCACTGCATAGTTTCATTAATTCCCGGAGCAGCTTTTCACGGCTCAAAATTAACCGCACCATACCAACCCCTCAACCTACATAAGGAAGTGCAAGGGATTGGAGAGAAGGCACTACAGAATCCAAACCCCACACTTTCAAGATGGACAAGAGGCAGAAGGCATAGTGGGAGAAGATGCAGAAGCAATGGGAGGAGACTCACGACATAGCAAGATCTGCGGCGGCCCGTGACGAACGGGTGAGGGCAGCTGCGATGCGAGCCCAAGAAGCGGTGCGTGCAAGGAGGACAGCTCCCCGAGAAGACATCCCGCGTCGCACCGACCCCCTCCCGGTGGTTCCAATGGAGCGTTCACCGTAAGACCCACCAGAGGGGGAGAGGCTGCCCCTCTGTCGGTGTCAAGACCCATGTAAATTCTTCAAGTCAAAGCAGCGGCTCAGCCTGGGTATGCGCTACTGGGGTTGTGCAAACTACTCCAGCGAATATCCCAACCGACGTTGGGACACAAGCACCTATCGGCAGCCGGTAAGAACCGCTTACAGTGTGTTCCTCCCTACTACTTCTCTTTTCAAGTACGCACTAACATTTCCTGTGTACCTGTAGTCCCCGGAACCGCTATATGGGTATCGCAAGTGGATCGACCTAGAGATCCACCCATACGACCAATGGACTATCGACTTCCAGAAGTGGAATGACAAAAGGGCATCCGAGATTCACGAGGCGGAGCGCCGGAACGACGAGCAGGCCGAACGTATACGTCGGGAGACGCAAGCTCATCTCCAGGTGTGCACGCGTAGGGAGCGCGAAGCTCGCGAAAGAGAGCGCGAAAGGAAGAGGGAGCTAGCGGCCAAGGCAAAAGAGGCAGTCGAGGAGTTCGACACAGAGGTCACGAGGAAGGGAAAATAGCCCTGGTCCACGCAGTAGGTGGGGCTGTTTCGCACTGGTCTGGTGAATGGCCTTGGTTATTTGGTTGTGTGTGTGTTCGAGTTCATTTTGATCCGCGTAACAACGCGCACATGTTTCGTAGGAGTATGTCAGTTTGTTTTCTATTGTGCAATGCATGTAAACAAACTTTGTGTGCTATATTATTTTTATGTTTATCACTTAGCTTCACATTCAATTCTTCGTATCCTCAATATCTCTTACCTTCTTACTTACCAGCCATTTGTACGCTAATCGTATGTTCATCTTCTCATTGTAATCTTCTTCCGAATCTCTTTTACTAGTAATGCCCCACCAGTAGTACCAATGACGAGTTCAAACAGATCAAATAATATGAGATATGAGGACTTAAATATCCAAATATATGAAAAACTAAATAAAAGGACTTAAATATGTATTCCAAAGCATTTAATCTTCTTTTGAGAAAGTTCTGTACTTTTCTCATTTTCACAAATTGCTAAAATTTCAGAACTTTGCATAGTTTTAAGTAGATTTATGATTTTAATATCTTTTAATGTGCTCATAATCTGAGGTAGGCATAATTATGACTTTTGATCCTCAGATATTGTTCTATATTGATAAATTTTCTCACAATTATTGGACTCTTGTAAGTTAGTTTTTCAGCTAGCTTTTAAAGCTCAATTGGAATGCACCAACTTTTACATAGTTTTCAGCACTTTTCTGATTTTCATATATTTTAATGTGCTCATAATCTGAGGTAGGCATAATTTTTGACTTTTGATCATCAGGTATTGGTCTATATGGATAAATTTCCACAAAATTATTGGACTCTTGTAAGTCAGTTTTTCAGCTAGCTTTTGAAGCTCAATTGGAATGCACAAACTTTCACATAGTTTTGAGCACTTTTTTTATTTTCATATCTTTTAATGTGCTCATAATCTGAGGTAGGCATAATTATGACTTTTGATCCTCACATATTGGTCTATATGGACAAAGTTTCTCACAATTATTGGACTCTTCTAAGTCAGTTTTTCAGTTAGCTTTGAAGCTCAATTGGAATGCAAAAACCTCAAAATCTGCTACTTATATTGGAATGTCCAAGCCTTCAAGGAAACTATCATGAGTAAGATTTTTGAATATGTTTTAAATATTTTTTAAGTAAGTAATCAAACTCCAAAATTAGTCATACGTATCTATTTTCATATTTTTATGACCACATTAAGATGAATGAATTAGTATCAAGCTCCATGTGTTCAATATGTTTCAAATATCTTTTCACGTTTCAGTTACAACACAATGCAGCAGTACCAAATTCGAAATACATAAAATTACATAAAATCAAAGTTTACAAACCACATTTGTTACATCTAAAAATTATTACGGACAACTAATTAATATTTGCATTCATATACACATGAAATACCGATAACCAGAAGCTCCGTATGACGAGACCTACATCTTTATGCACGTAACCAAATCCTGTGCACCGTATCATTCCCATGTTGATTATGAAGTCTATTTTAATTATCACTTTCCTTCCTTTCGTCCAATTATTTCTATCACAGTTGTCCTTAAAATAAATATCATTAAATTTCTTCCAATAAAACAACATAACATGATCGCAAAATATTTTTGCTAATTGAACATATTTTTCACGGTCACCAATATACGAAAATCACAAATAGATCAATCATTACTTCACAGAAATTTCGTTCCTACTCTACCAAACAAAATTCTTAATTTTCGTAATTACAACAAAATTACACAAGCAGTAAACTGGACTCTACATAAAATTCATATTTTTCAAACATCATTTCATATTTATTATAAATATAACCTTACAAATACATGTAAATTCTATACCCTAAATTCAATACACTCGGGGAAATATAACTTTACAAATACATATAAATACAATAATGTGACGATGGCCCGATCTACCGAGAGGTACTAATAAGTCGAGTGTGGAGATCTCGACGTTGATGATCCAAAGGCTCTGACCAAAACAGATCGATCCCCTCGCAATCACTACACCACTGCTCCGATGCTTATCAACTGTGCCAAACGCGGTTGACTTCGCCAAGAAGGCTATCTCCTGCAAGCGAATCGAGAACACAAGCAAGAGAGTAAAAGATGCAATCTGAACTGTATTGCAAATAAATATTGAGTTCACAAGTTGGGGTTCCTCAACCGGACGTGCGGTGAGACTGCTAAGCAGAATAAACTCTTAAGAAAACCCAAGGAAAACTAAAGGGGTACGACCTCCTTAAATAGGAGTGGGGGAGGCCACACTTATCTAACAAAAGGGGATATGGTACTATTCATAGGTACTGTTCACATGAACAGTATACCCATGATTGGTGCCGACCCAAATAGTCTAAGTGTGATTACAAGGCCCAATGCCCACTTTGACTCGGACTTAAAAGGTGACACCACTTGTTTTGCAGTTTCTGATCGGCTCGGATGGAATTTCGAGGTGAGACCAGATTCATCTGAAAGTAGACTCCAAGGTATTTCCAACGAGTACTCACGGGCCCTGAGAAACCTTCTAGATCAAAAGTTATGGTCATTTGAAGTAGGTGCTGTCCAGCAGTCCGAATCTGAGTCGAACTCGCGAATATGAGTTGGATTGCGCTTGACGGTTCCACTTTTACACTTGAGCTCGCGTGGTTCTTCTCCTTGGTTTCTAAGGACAAGAAAATCACAAGTCTTAGGAAGTATCGTATGCTCAGTGGAAATATTATTGACTCCTAAAAACGAGTTTACCTGATAGTTGAGTTGACGAGCACATGCCCGAGTGATGGGACCTTGCCTATCATTCATGGAAGCAGTAAGAGGAGTGTTCATATCAGTAGAAGTGATGTCCTCATCATCCTCCCCTTCTTGAATTGGAGTCGTTCTCGACTCAAGCTCATCTTCCGCACCGAAGAATAGCCGTAGATCTGCAATGTTAAAGGTGGGGCTAACCCCAAAATCTGCAGGCAAGTCTAACTTATATGCATTATCATTAATACGTTCAAACACTTTAAAAGGGCCATCTACATGAGGTATGAGTTTAGACTTTCTCAATTCAGGGAATCGCTCTTTACACAAGTGTAACCACACAAGATCACCCGGCTCAAAAGTAAGATGCTTGCGTCCCTGACTACCAGCAACTTTATATTTAGCATTCATGAGCTTAATGTTCTCTTTAGTTGTCTCATGCATCTTAAGTATTAAATCAGCACGTTGTTGAGCATCAAGATTTACCTTCTCCGAAGCGGGAAGAGGCAACAAGTCAATAGGTGCACGAGAGATGAAACCATAAACAATCTCAAAAGGGCATGCCTTTGTGGTAGAATGCAGTGAGCGATTATAAGTAAATTGCATATGAGGCAAACATTCTTCCCACATTTTTAAGTTCTTTTTAAGCACAGCCCTAAGCATAGTTGACAATGTTCTATTGACTACCTCAGTATGTCCATCAGTTTGGGGATGACAAGTAGTAGAAAATAACAACTTAGTCCCGAATTTAGCCCACAAGGTTCTCCAAAAATGACTAAGAAATTTAGCATCACGATCTGAAAGTATCGTATTCGGAATACCATGCAAGCAAACAATTTCCTTAAACAACAAATCAGCAACATTTGTAGCATCATCACTTTTGTGACATGGTATAAAATGAACCATCTTAGAAAATCTATCCACGACAACAAAAATACTATCCCTCCCCTTCTTTGTCCTAGGCAGACCTAAAATAAAGTCCATAGAAATATCTTCCCAAGGTGTGCTTGGTACAGGGAGAGGCATGTATAAACCATAAGGATTAAGTCGTGACTTAGCTTTTTGGCACGTGGTGCAGCGTGCAATGAAACGTTCGACGTCGCGCCTCATCTTTGGTCAATAAAAGTGGTGGGTCAGAATGTCCTCAGTCTTCTTCACGCCGAAGTGACCCATTAATCCTCCTCCATGCGTCTCCTGTAACAACAAAAGACGAACGGAGCTAGCTAGAATGCATAACTTGTTAGCACAGTACAAGAACCCATCATGCACTACAAATTTATTCCAACCCTTTCCCTCCTTACAATTGAGCAACACATCTTTAAAATCAACATCATGCACATATTGCTCCTTTAGTGTCTCTAATCCAAAGATTTTGAAGTCAAGTTGTGAAAGCATGGTATATCTCCTAGACAATGCATCAGCTATTACATTTTCTTTGTCATTTTTATATTTAATGACATAAGGGAAGGACTCAATAAACTCAACCCACTTAACATGTCTACGGTCCAGATTGGTTTAACTTCGAATATACTTCAAAGATTCATGATCAGAATGTATTATGAACTCTTTGGACCATAAATAATGTTGCCATGTTTCCAAAGTTCGAACTAGAGCATATAATTCTTCATCATAGGTAGAATAGTTCAAACTAGGCCCACTCAATTTTTCACTAAAGTAAGCAACAGATTTTCCTTCTTGAATTAACACGCCACCAAGACCTATGCCACTAGCATCACATTCTAATTCAAAAGTCTTACAAAAATCAGGGAGTTGAAGAAAAGGGGCGTGTGTCAACTTATCTTTGAGAACGTTGAAATCATGTTGTTACATGGTGCCCCAAGTAAAAGGAACACCCTTCTTTGTAAGCTCATTCAGCGGTGCAGCGATGGTGCTGAAATCCCGAACAAAACACCGATAGAAGCCAGCGAGTCCGAGAAAACTCCGCACTTGTGTGACCATTTTTGGAGGTGGTCAACTCTGAATAGCGACGATCTTGGCCTGATCAACTTCAATGCCCTGTGGAGTAACAACATAGCCAAGAAACGATACTCGATCGGTTCAAAAGGTGCACTTCTCAAGGTTATCAAACAAACGTGCATCTCGCAAAGCATTAAAAACATCACGTAAATGATTCAGGTGTTCTTCATATGACTTGCTATATATCAGAATATCATCAAAATAAACCACCATAAATTTTCCAATTAAGGCACGTAAAACTTCATTCATCAAACGCATAAAAGTGTTAGGTGCATTAGTTAAACCAAAAGGCATCACCAACCACTCATATAGCTCGAATTTAGTTTTAAATGCCGTTTTCCATTCATCTCCTAATTTCATTCTAATCTGGTGGTATCTGCTACGCAAGTCAATCTTCGTGAAAATAATAGAACCACTCAACTCATCTAGCATGTCGTCCAACCTAGGAATAGGATGACGATACCGTATTGTGATATTATTAATGGCCATACAATCAACACACATACGCCAACTACCATCTTTTTTAGGAACCAAAAGAACAGGAACAACATATGGACTCAGGCTTTCTTGCACATACCCTTGGTCCAAAAGATCTTGGACTTGTCGTTGAATTTTCTTAGTCTCCTCCGGATTGGTTCTATACGCCGCACGGTTTGGCAAAGCCGCTTTCGGAATTAAGTCAATTTGGTATTCAATCCCTCTAATAGGTGGCAGTCCCGGGGGTAGTTCAACTGGAAACACATCCTCATATTCCTACAAAAGATTAGTGACAATAGACGGCAAAGAACTAGATATATTATCAAGTGAAAATAAAGCGTCTTTGCATATCATAGCATAGTATGGCATATTATTGTCGATAATTTCAGCAAGATCAGATTTGGTTGCAAGCATGACACAACCCTTTAATTTAATTCCCTCAATCCTAGAACTAGATGCCAATTTCTCTTTCTTAGGTGGGAAAATATCCTTCACTACTTGCTGATTTTCAGATTCATGTTCATGTTCTTTACTCTCATTTGCAGCTATCTCTTTTTCACATTACACAATTTCAGCAGGTGTCAAAGGTAGTAAAATTATTTTCTTTCCTTTGTGCATAAGAGAGTACTTATTACTTCTACCATGATGAGTTGCATCGGTATCAAATTCCCTTGGATAACCTAATAAAAGTGAGTAAGCTTGCATAGGTACTACGTCGAAATTAGCTATATTATGATAGGAACCAATGGAAAAATGTACTCTCGCAGATTGTGTTACCTTCACCTTACTACTGTTGTTGAACCACTGAATGTGGTATGGATGAGGATGTGCACGTGTGGTCAAGCCAAACTTCTTGACCAAATCTAAACTCACCAAGTTATTACAACTCCCGCCATCAATTATGACACGAACACGATAATCCTTGATGATGAGGAACATCTGAAACAAATTATGGCGCTGTAGCTTCTCCACTTGCTCCTTTTGAGTGCTCAACACTCACTGCACAATTATGGTCCTATAATTCTCTGTATCAGTGGTACCTAAAATTTCCTTCTCTTCGCTATGTTCTGCTGGATCATCATCATTGCCTGCAAAGTTAGCTGCAAGAGCATATTCATCCTCAACATCACTAGCACTTACATATCCACCGTCTTCTGTTGCAATGTACGTTCGTCGACTTGGGCAATTTTTCATGACATGTCCCATCCCTTTACAACGGTGGCATATAATCCCCGTCGTACGACCCGTGGAAGCAACTGATGAAGAGCTCTGCGCTGGTGTCTGCACACTAGTGAATTTGCTCGCCTCAGGTGCGCGTGATGGTGGTGGCGGTGCTGCTGAACGCGCCCTACTCACGGAGGGGGCAGCAGACCGGAAAGCAGAAGATGGGGCTGACTTGGTTTGCCCCGGTATCGACCTCGATGCAGAAGTACTTCCATAGTTGCTCCTATTCCATTGTTGTCTTCCCTGCAATTCTTTTTCTGCCAAACAAGCAAACTGGAACAATCTATTGATATCATTATATTCCTTGTAATCAATTATGTCCTGAATTTTACGCCATAAGCCCCCATAAAAATGAGCCATCTTATCCTCCTCATCCTCTACAACATTACAACGCAGCATGCCTGTTTGCAGTTCTTGATAATATTCCTCAATAGATTTTTTACCTTGGTTTAAGCGCTGCAATTTCTTACGCATATCACGTTTAAAAGTAGGAAGAATAAATCTAGCACGCATAGCTATCTTCAATCTATCCCATGTATCAGGTGCTAAACCGAAATTAACTACTTGACTCCACCAAATGATAGCAAAATCTTTAAATTCACTAGTAACTTGTCTGACTCTATGCACTTCAGGAACTAGATGGGCATTAAATTTTTGTTCAACTGTCATCTCCCAATCTATATAAATTTCAGCATCATAAACACCCGCAAAAGATGGTATGGTAAATTTAACTTTAGCAAATGGGTCGTCATTAGCACGAGCATTATGGTGCTGAAAATCATTACCTCCCATACCGTGATGGTTGCGTTGTATGCGGTGTCGTAGATGTGCATCATCACGATTTCGTCTCCTATTATCATCTCCCACATCAAGATCTTGGGGTGCATCATGTTCATTCTCGCGTCTGTTGTTTGGTGGTCGATTCACCATTCTTTCAAGACGTATGGTGAGTGCTACAATACTCTCATTGATGGATCATTGCAATATATCTGTAGTTATTTAGAGCTTCCTATCGATGTCCTTATTAATGGTAGTGTGTTGTTCACCCAAGAGCATCATGAGCTCTCCCTTTGCAACACACTCTTGCGCGTTAGACGACTCACCTGCCATTATTAGTAGAAAACACGAGACAACACAAAGGAATTATTCCTATCAACGACTAGGTGATGGAAAGGTGGAATCACACACTCTCAAGCGTGTTACCACACTCTTACAAGTGTTCTTACCAACGCAAATAGTAGGTGGTACAACCGGTGGCTGATTCGTGATACCGTATCGAGCGTGAGTACAATTGCAAGAGGGAACCTGTTCTGATCAAGAGTAGGTGGAGTTTGGAAGGTACAATATGGTAGCAAAAATGATCAGCAATAATCAGTTTAGTAAATGCAAGTTGAAAGATTGTTCAAAATACTCGTCAAAGTTGCCGATCCTAGCCTAATCACAGCTAGCCAATCAAAGACCTATGCAAGGAAGTGTATGTACGCACACACAACGATCAATGTAACTTGATGTAAGCAACGGAGAACCTCACAACAAGTGCTAGGAGAGACGCTAACCAATCTACTCAAACTTCTTTGTAGGGTACAAGATTGTTTGCACGACGTAGAGAACAAAAGACAACAAAATCGGTATCGGTGCAATGCAAACAACCCTCTAGATTAAGTACAAACAACAGCTAGTCTCAAACGATGAAAAGGCAGAGTTTTATATGGCTTATATATACTCGTTTGAAAGATTTCGATGAGATCTACAACTTTGCAGTTGAAACGAAATCCAAATTCCGAAGAGAAGATCGAACAAACTAGCAAAAACAAAAGCCTTAATTTTGCGATGCAATTTCAAGGCCAAAGATGGACGATTTTGGGGGTCTTGGAGGGTGACAAGTGCTTTTTGTGTTGTATTTTCAGATGCACACCGTCGATAGCTTTCCAACGAGTACAAGAACGTCAAAATCTGAGTCCGTATGCAAAAGTTATGCTCGTTTTACTGAAGGTGTGTCGGAAACGGACTCGTCTTCGTTTAAACTGCTATAACTTTTGGTCCCGTGGCCGAACTTGCTCAAAATTTTTTTGGAGCCTTTTGGATGTATGAAGGACAGCTCCACCAATTTTCACTATTTTTGGCGAATGTTTGATGCACTTTTCAAATTTTGGAAAAGGGCAGATAGGATGGCAGTGGAAAAAGGGCACTTTCCAAATTTTCACTATCCCGTGGCTCTCTCTCTCTCCTTTTTTTCTCTTTTTTTTCAAACCGAAATCAATCTCTCTCTTTTCTTTTCTTTTCTCTTTTTTTCTCTTCTTTTTTTTCTCTGGGTCCGAAACCCTAATTTTTCTTTTGTCACAGAGGATGGCGGCGGATGGGGGGGCTTGCGGCAAGGGTTGCCGCCGATTGGGGGGCGGCAGATGGGGTGCTTGCGGCAAGGGTTGCTGCGGACCACTTGTGGATGGAAAGGCCGCAGCAAGGATGGAAGGAGGGGGTGGTAGCGGATGGAAGGTTGTGGCAACGAACAAGAACACACAACGATAAAGCTACGCAAAGGAACACGAGATGCAACTAGACAAAGAAGAACTAGACTCTGACTAAATTAGGAATTAGCAACTTGAACACGATAATGTAACCAAAATTTTAATGAGCAATACCGAAAAGAAAATTGCAATGGTACAAGGGGGTGTTGGGACAGCGGAAGAACAATACAGAATTTTTTTTGGCTATTTTTCTGGAGTTTTTAGGATGATATGATGAACATAAACTAATCTAAAAGGGACGAATTACCTCACGGGCAACCGTTGCTCTGATACCACCTAATGTGACGATGGCCCGATCTTCCGAGAGGTACTGATAAGTCGATTGTGGAGATCTCGACGTTGATGATCCAAAGGCTCCGACCAAAACAGATCGATCCTCTCGCAATCACTACACCACTACTCCGATGGTTATCAACCGTGCCGAACACGGTTGACCTCGCCAAGAAGGCTATCTTCTGCAGATGCAGCTTTCCTTGTCTCTGGATACAGCGACGAATTAATCTTGCCATCAATGCATGCACGTCAACTAGATTTACCCTTTTTCCCCTTGATGTGGGCCCCATATGGTAGTAATTATGGTTCATCTCCTGGTGCTTTTCCTTTTCTCCATGCATGCATGGATTCTTTCCAAAGTTGAACACGATTAGTGGCCTTCTAATACGTGAGAATATTGAGTCTTGATTTGATTTGCTCTGCATGTCACGTATGTGTACAGGTTGTTAAAAATTGGTCTACATGAGTAAGACTTATTTTCTTAATTCCAAAATATGTATGATTTAGTATCATATTGTTAAGTCAACGTAAGAGAAACCAACTTATAAAGTAGAGTCTACGCTATTTCTTGAATTGTAACTCCGGAGAGATGTGAAGAATAGGGTTAAATCTGTTAGAAAACTAAGAAACTCCAGAGTGATTGTTATGAATTATATTCACATTGAAAAAAATTTGGCATACCCTTTAACAAAGGGGTTAGCACGGAAGCCATTTTCGTTATTTCTATGCACATGGAAATAATGCCCATCTGAGTTACATCACAATGGTAATCCATAACTTCTTGATCAGAAATCCCGTGACTTAGATAATAGAAAAAATAAGTTGATGTTGTAACAAAAAAGTACATGTTCATTGTACTCGTGTCCTAATAAACAAAGTATTTTTGACTATATGGAAGGTTAGCATAAAACTTTAATGCATTCTATTGTTCAAATGAGGAAAATGTATATTAGCCTGTAGGATACCTAGAAATAATCACCTACTTGAGCCTAACTTTGAGATCGCAGATCATAAGAACGGGGCATTCTCTAGAAAGCTCATGAATAGATATAAGAGTATGATCATATAATGCCCCGTTTTGGCGTAATTCATTACCAGTCTAGTACAAGTTGAGATTTCAAGTGAAATCTGATCATGAAAAGTTTTGAATTCAAGGCATAGTCAATTTATCAGCTGCGATAAGATGAATCTTGTCATTCTAAGTGCAAGTTCAACCCGTAGGAAACTTATACTAAAAACTAGTATATTAATAGTACTTTAGCACAATATTTTTTTTATATTTTTTACTTCTTGCTTTGGAATTGGTAAGAGATTGTTAGAAATAGTGATACGAGGTCGCTCGATCTTATCGACGTAGGATGGATACTTGCGAGAATCTTGATAAATCGCAATAATCCTCCAATGCTAGTGCAAGGGACGAACACTCTTTAATCCGCCAAAACATGCTCGCGTTGATTTTGTCAACCACCAAGCGAAGATTATCGTGCACCCAATTCCCAGCGGAAAGGTTGAACGATTTTGATTGAGGAATACACCTAATTCTCCTCAAAATTTGGGCAATCGTAAAGAACTCGAACAAGAACTTTTTGTAGATTGATTTTTCTCAAATTTGGTCTGCCCAACAATGGGAAAGTACAAGGGTCTTTATAGTGCCTCCCCTAACACACGTAAGGAATGCTATCCTACTCATCTCTAGTTCTGCAAGTAGACTAACATTCTCTACCTTAAGTATATCAAGCTCAGAAGTCAAACTATCATGAGAGGTTCTTAGCTTCTCCATATCTCCAAGCAAAAAAGAATATACATCACATTCGTCACGAGAGGGAGCAAATATAAGTGAAGTAAGCTCCCGTGACAATCTCTCTACTTCCTTATCAAGATCACCAACCCTAGCTCTAGATCTAGCATAAAACTTTCCTAGAAATACATCATTGAGCTGGTCATAGGAGGGACATACCTCATCGGAGTCACTATAGAGCTCGCTATCGCTGATGTTGGTCTCGTTGGCCATGAAGCACATACCGATGAAGTCATCACTGTCCTTGGGATCTTGATCATCCTTACCGTCGTCGTCACTCCACCCCTCCATGTTGCTGAAGTCGATGTTGTCGAAGGCGGTGAGGACACGATGGAAGAGCTTCTTGGCTTTGCCAAAGTTGTGGAACTTCTTGTAACAGCCTAGCTGTTTATGCCAAAAAAAACTTATTTGATTTAATTTTTTTTTAAAAAAATAAAACATTTACTTTTGCTTTCCTAAGTCTGTAAAAGTTTAATTGCATAAAATTTCTGTTTTAAAAGAGGCTATTGTTATGAAAAATAATTTAAAAGAAAAGTATATGCTTTATCAAATAAAGGGGTATTCTCAGATAGAACTAATTCAGATTAATTATTGATATCTTCAAATTTAATTGGATTTCCTAGGTTTTATTTCCAAGCCTTAAAGAGAGAAAATTTAAAATTTCCATTTCATAAGGTCAAAACAAAAGTATGTTATTTACAAAGGTCAAAATAAATGCATTTCATTTTTCCTAAGTCAAAACTATAATTATAATAATTTTGAGGAATTTATAAAGGTTTAAAACTCCTTTTAAAGTTAAATTGTGTTTTTGCAAAATCTAATTATCAAAATGAGTTGAAAATATTTTTATTAAGTCAAAAATCATTCCAGATGATTCCCTAATTTTTCTGGAATTTTTAAAATTTATTCGGTATTTTTCGAGTATTTTAAAGCCTCCTAGGTATTTCTGAAAATCAAAAGAAATTAAAACCCTAAAATCCTCCCGCCGGCAAGTGTCGCTCCCGAATCCGATCCCCACCGCCGATCTAATCTCCACCGTCCGCTATCACTTAACCCTCCCCGCCTTCCTCTTTCCTTGGCCGACGCGTGTCGCGCATCGAGCCGCCACCGCCCGCCGGTTCTAATCCCGCGCCTCCTTCTCACTTACCCTTCGCCTACTCTCCTTCTTCCACGACTTGACACGTGGAGAGCCCCGATCCCATCCCCATCCACCTAATCTAATCGCAGCCCTCCACCATCACTTAACCCTTCGCCCGAGATCTAGCGGCCCCGATCTAATCTTGCTTTGCCAGATTGAATCTCGGTCGTTCATCGCCACTTACCTCTTCACCAATCCGTCCAATGGCCCGGATTAACTCCCTCTCCACCCGATCTAATCCTAGCCATTCCCTGTTGCCGTACCAAATCTCAGCCACCCATCGTAACTTACCCCTTCGCTTATCGTTCAACGGCCAGATCTTTCCCCTTGCGCCACCTGTCAAGAATCCGAGCCACCGCCTCCCCCTTCCCCTCTTTTCTCTCTCACCGACACGGGGGCCCCGCCTGCCAGTCATCCCTTCCCCGCCCTTCTTCTTCCTCGGCCGCTGACACCGCCGCCATTATCGCCTCCACCCGAGCTCCGCAATTACACCTCCCGGCCGTTACTCCCTACCTTGAATGACCGTGAGTACTCCTTTATTCGTGCGCCCCCACCTTCCGCCGTTACCCCTCGGGTTAATGCCCCTCCTCGCCGTTTGCGCCTTTCACGACCGTTTCACCCCGGCGAGCAATTACCCCTCCTGCGCCCCTCCCCTGCCTATAAAACCCCGGTCCGAGGACCCCCTCTCCACACCGCCCCTTTTCCCCCTTCCAATTTGCCTCACTGGTGCTCGAGCAGTCGCCACACCGTGCCACCCCTCTCTCCAACGCCGGCAAAGACTCCGGCGAGCAATTGGTGGTGCCTCAGGTCTCCTCGTGCCACTCCGCCACCTCCTGCAGCATCACCGAGACCAGGCGCATCCTCTACACCCTCTGCCCGAGCGAAAGCGCCACTGGAGCTCCCCGCCGCCAATCTCACCCCTCCGACCGCCACCCCTCGCCGTCGGCAGCACCCCTCCGACCACCCCCAGGCCTCCGCACCGGTACCCCCAAATCCCCTCCCTCCTCTCGCTTAAGACACACTGGTGGCGCTGCTGGCGCCGGAGCGACGGCGACGCCGGTCCCGCGCCCTCCTCGGCGGCCGTGCCACGCCGACGACGGCGCGCAGTGGCAGCGGCGTGGCAGCCAGTGGCGGCCATACCTGCGCCACGCCTTGGCCACGCGGCACCGACCGCCACGTCGCCGGCGCGCCACGCCGCGGCGGCGTTATGTGGCAGCCACGTGGCACCTACGTGGTGGCCACATCGCCCCAAAACCGCGCCACGTAGCGCCACCTCACCTCCCCGTGCACCGCCTGCCACTTCAGCAGATCACCAGTCCGTGGACTCAGTCCACCATAAACCCGCCCACCCGCCGACCACTCACCGATTAAATTAACTTGGGTGGCGACGCCATGCTGACGTCATAAAGCCGTTTTCCGTTTAAAAATATTCCGACCGAAAATCAATTATGGTGCTGACGTCATTATCTTATTTTCCTTTAGGAAAATAAATGCTTGCTGACGTCATAAATCTCTTTTCGGTTTAAAATTAATTCCAGAAATCCCTCTTTTTCTTTTTAATTGTATTTAAACTTTAGAAGGCTATAACTTCTTTATTTTAACTCCAAATTGACCCATTCAAATTTTTAAATTTTTTTAAAATCATGAACTATCCATTTATGGATCCCTTTTTAATTTTTGAATTTTATTTAAATTTTGTTTTGAATATTATTTAGTAATCCCAACATTTAAAATTCAAATTATAAATCCTAGTTCATTTTTAACCTCAATTTCTTTCCAAATTTTCAAATTCAAATCTTGAAAAAAATTCAAAACCTCAATAAAAATATTTATTCTATTTTATTTCTGAGTCCAAATATTATTCCGGCATTTCTCTCTTTGAAAACAAAATAAAAAGGAGACTTTCCCTAGGCCAAAAATCTGCTTTTGTTTAAGCACTCTCAGCTAATAATTCTCTTCCAGTGCCATAGATCATTTTCATTTTCAGGTGTTGGACTGTTTATTTTATCCTAATATTTATTTTTTCCCACCTTTGCTATCCAACTCCACACATCTGACAACAAACAGCCCGTTTTTCAGCTAAAACCACCATGAGCAATGCATGCATGCAAGAAAAATCAATTCTCTTTTACCAAATTAATTTGCATGCAGCAATAACACCTTTAGTCATTGCCAAGCATAAATTCCATTCAGTTTTTACCCATTAAAATTTCAGTTTCTTGCATGCAAAGTTGAAACCGATATTTCATTTAATTCGGCCATTATTTCGGCATTCAATTCCGGCCATTCCCTTGCTCCTCTCCACCTATAAATTGAACCCCAGCCCCCTCACCTCATTCCCCACTTGTTATGCATTCTAGGAAACCAGAAACCCAGCCAAGAAGAAGCTTTGGAAGACTATTTCTTCGGTTGGCTTGTTCCAACAATTTTCTTCCCAACCGATCTTCCGACGACTTGTTCTCCGTCGTCCGGACTCCGAAACTGGTGCTTCAAATTCCTAAATTCATCTAAATTCATATTCTATTTTCCAGTATATATTTTATAATTTTTAGATTTTATTTGAATTTTATTTAAGTTTAGTTGTTCTGCCTTTTTTCGCGTATAGACTACGACTAATTCGGAGAGTATAACTTCAACGAACCTCAACAAACTTCGAAGCAAGGCAAGTTACACCTTTGACCATGTTGAACCTATTATTTCAAATTTATTTATGTTGTTTTACTGTATATGCATGCGTATCTTTATTCAAATTTAGTTCAAATTCGATTTAAACATAGTTACACCCATGATCCTTTGATTATAGCCTATTTTGAATCTCGAATTCATATACCTTGTCACCCTAGCTGAAAACTAGTTAGTACCATAGTATTGACTAGAACTTTTATAGAAAGGCTTAACCTGGCTTAGTGTGATTTTAGGTGGGATCAACTATTCCACATGTCTTGTGACAGCCTTTTGAAATCTTGACTTGGTGAGTCAAGGATGGTTTATGAAAATGGTTTAAAAATAAAAATGGAAACTTATGATTTGGACTTAGGCTATTGATTAGGTGGTGGGTGCGGCATGCCTCGTGTTTGGTGACACTGGTTGATTGTCGTGCACGGGGGTATGTGGTTGAGCCTAAGTCGGATTAAAGACCGTTTCTGTGATTCATTTTACGAAGTCACTTTGTACTACCACAAGTCCGGTATGGGACGGACCTGGCTAAGTAATTTGTGAAATTCCAATTATAGTCTCGCTATAGGCTGAATGTGAGCGCGGCGTAGGCTGTGGGAAGTCTCACATGGCACCAGAGGGGGCTCCAACTCGTGGATTCGAGTTGTGGTGAAACCTTAGTGGCGGCGTGACTATTTTGGCTATGGATCATTGTAACAGCCTTGTCATGATCTCCTCGCCGCACACCAAAGGAAGTGTGTTTATCCGGTGGCAATATGGGATGATCGTGTCTTGTGGGTAAAGCTGTACACCTCTGCAGAGTTTAAATCTATCCTGGATAGCCGTGTCCACGGTCATGGACATGCTGAGTAGAGTTGTCACAGATTAGACTTTGGTTTTTAAAATGGTTTATGAAAAAGCTTATGGATGGATGGATGGAATCCATGACCAGGTGGGATACATGTGAATAAGTTGGTGTTTGGTCGAAGCCTACACTAACAAAATGAATCCATAAGAGATTTTGAAAAGCATATGGATAGATGGAATCCATGTGAAACCTTTTGAAAAGATGGACCAGGTGGGATACCTGTGACTAGGTTAGTGTTTGGTCGGAGCCTGCACTAACGATATTATTTTGTTAAATTATTATTTCATATACTGTATTAAATTCAGCTTTTCATACTTACAGTATTGTATTTCAAATTCAAGTACCGCTTTTCGCACAATTAACCTTATTAAACCTTCCTTTGTTATCCCTATGCATGCATTCACTCTGTTAAAACTCCTGGTGTAACTTGCGTAAGTGCTTTATGTGCTTACCTTGGGAGTACTTTATGTGCTCACCTTGCTAAAATCTGTTGCCAGAGGATGACGTCAACAACTTCGGTGAGGATGGTGACGACTAGGACGCGTCTTACAGTCATTCGCCTGTGGGCAGGCAGGATGGGTTGCTGCTTCATTGGTTTTCTTCCGCTGTTTATATTTATTTTTGGTTTATGAACCATTGATGTAACCTTTGGCCATCAGGCCCATATTTAGTTAATGAATAAAGGTCATTGTGCATGATATGAATCTTTGTTATCCACTGTGTGCACTAGCTTGATCCTGGACTAGTGCGATTTACACAGAGGATCCAGGAGTCGTTGCTCCGGGGTCCGACAGAGATGGTATCAGAGCTATAATGACCCTAAGACGTGACCGTAGGTAGAATAGAATGGTTGAACCTTAAGGACTTAACTTGAATAATAAAATATTTTCAAAAAGCTTTGCTTACTCTTACCTCTCAACCTTTGCTTACCCTTATCTCTCAATCCTTTCTCATCTTTTATGTCATTTCTGAAAAAAAAGACTTATTCTTACCTCTCATCTTGTTCAAACCATTATAGATGGATGTTTATCAAGATGCACTGAATGATGGATGGAGTATAGGCCTTCATTGACTACTCCGTCGTTTGGCATAACAGCATCGAGCTATCTACATGCATCGGACAAACAGCCATGGAAATCAGACAATGGGACACCACTTTACTTTACTCATCACCAAGCGAACTGGACAAAGAAGTCTTCGCTAGCGCTTTAAAGGAAGTAGTTACTCGTTTGAAAGAGCCAAGCAAGAAGCCGCTCGTAAAGAGTTCTTTGCCTCTACCATCATTTCAATCTTAGCATCGAAGGATCACGTTTTGTACCCAAAGAGCCATGAAGGATCACACCAAGGCAACCTTTGCCCCTTTAGGATAAGTTGTTAGGCAGTTATTAGACGATGTTATGAGCTATCAAGTTTTCTCTTTTGTTGATAGCCATAACTGTTACCTGTTATTTTCTTAATAAAGGTTTTTGCTAGTTTGTGTTTTGTTGGATTGTGCAAAACAACCCCTATTCCTCCTTTGTCTTAAGACTCTTCTTCCCTAATTCTCGGAAGCATCAAGCCGGAACACCGAGCGTCAAAACCCTTCAGGCAGCAAGCAGAAGGCTGTAGAAGTCTGCGAAAGGATATCTAAACCAGATCACAGCTCAAGCCATACAGAGTAAAATCCAAACCTATTTCGTTGCTAGCCATGCGAATCTCGAGGACGAGATTCTCTTTAAGGGGGGAAGTTTGTAACAGCCTAGCTGTTTATGCCAAAAAAAACTTATTTGATTTAATTTTTTTTTAAAAAATAAAACATTTACTTTTGCTTTCCTAAGTCTGTAAAAGTTTAATTGCATAAAATTTCTGTTTTAAAAGAGGCTATTGTTATGAAAAATAATTTAAAAGAAAAGTATATGCTTTATCAAATAAAGGGGTATTCTGTATAGAACTAATTCAGATTAATTATTGATATCTTCTGAAATTTAATTGGATTTCCTAGGTTTTATTTCCAAGCCTTAAAGAGAGAAAATTTAAAATTTCCATTTCATAAGGTCAAAAATAAAAGTATGTTATTTACAAAGGTCAAAATAAATGCATTTCATTTTTCCTAAGTCAAAACTATAATTATAATAATTTTGAGGAATTTATAAAGGTTTAAAACTCCTTTTTAAAGTTAAATTGTGTTTTTGCAAAATCTAATTATCAAAATGAGTTGAAAATATTTTTATTAAGTCAAAAATCATTCCAGATGATTCCCTAAATTTTTCTGGAATTTTTAAAATTTATTCGGTATTTTTCTGAGTATTTTAAAGCCTCCTAGGTATTTCTGAAAATCAAAAAGAAATTAAAACCCTAAAAATCCCTCCGGCCGACAAGTGTCGCTCCCGAATCCGATCCCCCACCGCCGATCTAATCTCCACCGTCCGTTATCACTTAACCCCTCCCCGCCTTCCCTCTTTCCTTGGCCGACGCGTGTCGCGCATCAGAGCCGCTACCGCCCCGCTGGTTCTAATCCCTGCCCCTCCTTCTCACTTACCCCTTCGCCTACTCTCCTTCTTCCACAGCTTGACACGTGGAGAGCCCCGATCCCATCCCCATCCACCTAATCTAATCGCAGCCCTCCACCATCACTTAACCCTTCGCCCGAGATCTAGCGGCCCCGATCTAATCTTGCTTTGCCAGATTGAATCTCGGTCGTTCATCGCCACTTACCTCTTCACCAATCCGTCCAATGGCCCGGATTAACTCCCTCTCCACCCGATCTAATCCTAGCCATTCCCTGTTGCCGTACCAAATCTCAGCCACCCATCGTAACTTACCCCTTCGCTTATCGTTCAACGGCCAGATCTTTCCCCTTGCGCCACCTGTCAAGAATCCGAGCCACCGCCTCCCCCTTCCCCTCTTTTCTCTCTCACCGACACGGGGGCCCCGCCTGCCAGTCATCCCTTCCCCGCCCTTCTTCTTCCTCGGCCGCTGACACCGCCGCCATTATCGCCTCCACCCGAGCTCCGCAATTACACCTCCCGGCCGTTACTCCCTACCTTGAATGACCGTGAGTACTCCTTTATTCGCGCGCCCCCACCTTCCGCCGTTACCCCTCGGGTTAATGCCCCTCCTCGCCGTTTGCGCCTTTCACGGCCGTTTCACCCCGGCGAGCAATTACCCCTCCTGCGCCCCTCCCCTGCCTATAAAACCCCGGTCCGAGGACCCCCTCTCCACACCGCCCCTTTTCCCCCTTCCAATTTGCCTCACTGGTGCTCGAGCTGTCGCCACACCGTGCCACCCCTCTCTCCAACGCCGGCAAAGACTCCGGCAAGCAATTGGTGGTGCCTCAGGTCTCCTCGTGCCACTCCGCCACCTCCTGCAGCATCACCGAGACCAGGCGCATCCTCTACACCCTCTCGCCCGAGCGAAGCGCCACCGAGCTCCCCGCGCAATCTCACCCTCCGACCGCCACCCCTCGCCGTCGGCAGCACCCCTCCGACCACCCCCAGGCCTCCGCACCGGTACCCCAAATCCCCTCCTCCTCTCGCTTTGCGACACACGGCCGGCCGCCACGGAGCGCCGGCGACCTTCGGTCCCACGCCTCCAGCCGGCCGTGCCACGCCGACGGCGCGCGCAGTGGCAGCGGCGTGGCAGCCGTGTGGCGGCCATACCACGCCACGCCTTGCCACGCGGCACCGACCGCCACGTCGCCGGTGCACGGCCACGTCGGCGCGAAGCCGTTATGTGGCAGCCACGTGGCACCTACGTGGTGGCCACATCGCCCCAAAACCGCGCCACGTAGCGCCACCTCACCTCCCCGTGCACCGCCTGCCACTTCAAAGATCACGGTCCGTGGACTCACCCACCATAAACCCGGGCCCACCTGTCAGCCACTCACCCGATTAAATTAACCCCAGGGCTGACGTCATGCTGACGTCATAAAGCCGTTTTCCGTTTAAAAATATTCCGACCGAAAATCAATTATGGTGCTGACGTCATTATCTTATTTTCCTTTAGGAAAATAAATGCTTGCTGACGTCATAAATCTCTTTTCGGTTTAAAATTAATTCCGTAAATCCTCTTTTCTTTTTAATTGTATTTAAACTTTAGAAGGCTATAACTTCTTCATTTTAACTCCAAATTGACCCATTCAAATTTTTAAATTTTTTTAAAATCATGAACTATCCATTTATGGATCCCTTTTTAATTTTTGAATTTTATTTAAATTTTGTTTTGAATATTATTTAGTAATCCCAACATTTAAAATTCAAATTATAAATCCTAGTTCATTTTTAACCTCAATTTCTTTCCAAATTTTCAAATTCAAATCTTGAAAAAATTCAAAACCTCAATAAAAATATTTATTCTATTTTATTTCTGAGTCCAAATATTATTCCGGCATTTCTCTCTTTGAAAACAAAATAAAAAGGAGACTTTTCCTAGGCCAAAAATCTGCTTTTGTTTAAGCACTCTTAGCTAATAATTCTCTTCCAGTGCCATAGATCATTTTCATTTTCAGGTGTTGGACTGTTTATTTTATCCTAATATTTATTTTTTCCCACCTTTGCTGTCCAACTCCACACATCTGACAACAAACAGCCCGTTTTTCAGCTAAAACCACCATGAGCAATGCATGCATGCAAGAAAAATCAATTCTCTTTTACCAAATTAATTTGCATGCAGCAATAACACCTTTAGTCATTGCCAAGCATAAATTCCATTCAGTTTTTACCCATTAAAATTTCAGTTTCTTGCATGCAAAGTTGAAACCGATATTTCATTTAATTCGGCCATTATTTCGGCATTCAATTCCGGCCATTCCCTTGCTCCTCTCCACCTATAAATTGAACCCCAGCCCCCTCACCTCATTCCCCACTTGTTATGCATTCTAGGAAACCAGAAACCCAGCCAAGAAGAAGCTTTGGAAGACTATTTCTTCGGTTGGCTTGTTCCAACAATTTTCTTCCCAACCGATCTTCCGACGACTTGTTCTCCGTCGTCCGGACTCCGAATCTGGTGATTCAAATTCCTAAATTCATCTAAATTCATATTCTATTTTCCAGTATATATTTTATAATTTTTAGATTTTATTTGAATTTTATTTAAGTTTAGTTGTTCTGCCTTTTTTCGCGTATAGACTACGACTAATTCGGAGAGTATAACTTCAACGAACCTCAACAAACTTCGAAGCAAGGCAAGTTACACCTTTGACCATGTTGAACCTATTATTTCAAATTTATTTATGTTATTTTACTGTATATGCATGCGTATCTTTATTCAAATTTAGTTCAAATTCGATTTAAACATAGTTACACCCATGATCCTTTGATTATAGCCTATTTTGAATCTCGAATTCATATACCTTGTCACCCTAGCTGAAAACTAGTTAGTACCATAGTATTGACTAGAACTTTTATAGAAAGGCTTAACCTGGCTTAGTGTGATTTTAGGTGGGATCAACTATTCCACATGTAATGACAGTTCCTTTTGAAATCTTGACTTCGGTGAGTCAAGGATGGTTTATGAAAATGGTTTAAAAATAAAAATGGAAACTTATGATTTGGACTTAGGCTATTGATTAGGTGGTGGGTGCCGGCATGCCTCGTGTTTGGTGACACCTGGTTGATTGTCGTGCACGGGGGTATGTGGTTGAGCCTAAGTCGGATTAAGGACCGTTTCTGTGATTCATTTTACGAAGTCACTTCGTACTACCACAAGTCCGGTATGGGACGGACCTGGCTAAGTAATTTGTGAAGTTCCAATTATAGTCTCGCTATAGGCTGAATGTGAGCGCGGCGTAGGCTGTGGGAAGTCTCACATGGCACCAGAGGGGGCTCCAACTCGTGGATTCGAGTTGTGGTGAAACCTTAGTGGCGGCGTGACTATTTTGGCTATGGATCATTGTAACAGCCTTGTCATGATCTCCTTGCCGCACACCAAAGGAAGTGTGTTTATCCGGTGGCAATATGGGATGATCGTGTCTTGTGGGTAAAACTGTACACCTCTGCAGAGTTTAAATCTATCCTGGATAGCTGTGTCCACGGTCATGGACATGCTGAGTAGAGTTGTCACAGATTAGACTTTGGTTTTTAAAATGGTTTATGAAAAAGCTTATGGATGGATGGATGGAATCCATGACCAGGTGGGATACATGTGAATAAGTTGGTGTTTGGTCGAAGCCTACACTAACAAAATGAATCCATAAGAGATTTTGAAAAGCATATGGATAGATGGAATCCATGTGAAACCTTTTGAAAAGATGGACCGTGGGATACTCGTGACTAGGTTAGTGTTTGGTCGAGCTCGCACTAACGATATTATTTTGTTAAATTATTATTTCATATATCTGTATTAAATTCAGCTTTTCATACTTACAAGATTGTTTTTCAAATTCAAGTACCGCTTTTGCACAATTAACCTTATTAAACCTTCCTTTGTTATCCCTATGCATGCATTCACTCTGTTAAAACTCCTGGTGTAACTTGCGTAAGTGCTTTATGTGCTTACCTTGGGAGTACTTTATGTGCTCACCTTGCTAAAATCTGTTGCCAGAGGATGACGTCAACAACTTCGGTGAGGATGGTGACGACTAGGCCGCGTCTTCTGATCATTCGCTGTGGGCGAGCGGGATGGGTTGCTGCTTCATTGGTTTTCTTCCGCTGTTTATATTTATTTTTGGTTTATGAACCATTGATGTAACCTTTGGCCATCAGGCCCATATTTAGTTAATGAATAAAGGTCATTGTGCATGATATGAATCTTTGTTATCCACTGTGTACTCTAGCTTGATCCTGGACTAGTGCGATTTACACAGAGGATCCAGGAGTCGTTGCTCCGGGGTTCGACACTTCTTCTCTTTGCCTTAGGTATGAACTGGGGGCTTCTTGTTGCAGTTCTTGTTGATATAGTCGTTCTTGCTCACCCCACCATTGTCGTTCTTGCCCTTCTCCAACTTGGGACAATTTGCTCTAATGTGATTGGGGCCACCACATTCGAAGCAAATTATCGGCCCACTCCTCTTTCTATCCCTCACTTTCTTGTAGGAGTGGGAAAACTTTCTGGCTAGAAGAGCTAACTGGTCCTCTAGTAGCTGCTCTAATTGGTCATCAGTTACTTCACAGAGAGCAGCTAGAGAAAAACCAGTAGCATTGTTAAAGAAAATACCAGAAGCAGGACTGGGATCGGTGACCAAAGCCATCGACTGCGATTTTGACTTACGAGAGGCAATGTCAATCTCGTGAGTCTTGAGGCGTGAGTATAGCACGTCAAGAGTCAGAGTCAAAAGATCGGTCGTGTCCTTGATGGTGGTCACCTTCATCTTCCAAACTCGCAAATCCAAGGCCAAAAGCATCTGTCGAGCGTTGTCCGAGTCGGAGTATGTGAGACCGACGGCTCGGAGGTTACTCAAGATCTTGTGAAATCTCGCAAAACACTCATCCAAGAACTCACCAGCGAGCATTTCAAACTTGTTGTAATCTCGCTTGAACTGGTCATGTCGTACGGTCTTAATCTGGGTGGTGCCTTCATGATATGCATGGAGGGTCACCCAGATGTCGTAGGCCGATGAGAGATGAGAAATGCAATCAAATTCGCTTCGGCTCAGACCCTGGATTATGATGTTCCTTGCTTAGCATTTGCCTCAACATCATGCATGTTATTCACATTGATGTTCTCATTGGTAGGAACAATAAAACGAGTTTTTACTTTTTGATAGATCGTATAGCCCTGAGCCTGTATGTAAGACTCCATCCTACTCTTCCAAAAGGGATAGTCGACCCCATCGAAGATAGGAGGCTTGGTGGAATACATGTCTGTCGCCATGGCTGACAGACCGGTTAAGATCTATCGATGAGAGCTAACCGGCTCTGATACCAATTGAAGGATCGAAAAAGGCAACAGAGGGGGATGAATGGTGCCTTTAAAAATTCCCCCTAGTATTCACACTAATTTTCTTCTTTGATAGCTATGAAGCAAGAAAGTGAAACTCTAGAGATGCAAAAACTGGAACTATTATCTGGCCAAAAATAGAGAAGGGAATAGCTAGCAAAATAAGAACATGCTGCTGTCCAAGAACAAGGGAAAAACAAGACTGAAAAGGGAAAGCAGTTTGATCATTCTAGAAAAGGAAGAAGGCTACAGAAAAGGGAACAAACTGCAGGCCGAAAATAGATCAAAAGACTAATTGAAAATGCTAGAAACAAGGAGCTGAAAACTGATTAAAAACAATAGAAAAACTGCACCCATAACTGATTAAAAATAGCATAAAAACTGCACCCAAAACTAATTAAAAACAGCATAAAAACAGCACCCAAAACTGATTAAAAATAGCAGTAAACTGTAGCCTAAAATAGAACTGAAAACAGCAGCAAATTGCGGCCTAAAACAGCACTGAAAAAGCAGTAAACTGCAGCCTAAATCAGCACTGAAAAAGAGTAAACTGCAGCCTAAATCAGCACTGAAAAAGCAGTAAACTGCAGCCTAAATCAGCACTGAAAAAGCAAAAGAAAGTAAACAGAAAGAGAACTTTAACAGCCAACACTTGCTGCTGAAAATAACAACCAAGAACAGGGCAGCAAACAGCAAGGAAAAGAAAACAACAGACTGAAATCTACAACACAAGGAATAAGCAAAAACGAAAGGAAGGTCAAGAAATCCGATTACTTGCTCTCGGACATAAGATAGCCAAAAAGCCTTGAGGTATTACTCTGTTCAGAGCAACAAAAATCTGCACTTACTTGACCAAACCAAACTCCACAAAGAGAGGAACACAAGGATCAATCAATTTGCTTATGGAAATTAACCGACCAAATGGTCTTGAGACATATTCCCATCATAGCACAAACTGAAATTACTCTCTCAAGAACTAAAAACCAAAACACATAACGGGCCAAAATATTTCAAACAAAAAGATTTCTTAGATAGAGATAAAGAGAGATGAATGATTTAAAAAGAGGAATGATTAGAACTAGTTCGTGCCATCTCTCAACCCAAGAACTAAACTCACACACATATGGAGAGAAACAAATGAAACCCTAACTCTACTCTCTCCACTAGAGAGCACCCTCTATTTATAGCCTCCACTAATGGGTTTACAACATACTTTAACCATTATCTCTCAACAACTCATAGCACTTTATCCATTATCCCCAAACCAAATCCACTTCCTTTTGTGCAGCCCTGTGAATTTACCAAAACGCCACTCCTGCACCTTCCGGGAAGCTTCCTCATTTCTTGTCGTCCAAGCCTCGCAATCACTTCGAGTCCTTGCCGTCTTCGACACATCCGACTGCTCCGACCTCAGCACCGCCTATGCCTAGTCCGGTCACCCCGTGCCTCGCCACAATTCCGTCTCAAAGTCCTGCAGCCATCATAAACAAGAAAACATATGACACAGCACCGCACAAAATATTATAATCAAACATTAGCATCAGTAAATAGCATAAAATGCCTGAGACAAACTCAAACTTTCCAGAGCACGTGTCAATTACTCATCACACACATGGGGTTACCTCCACATAGTCTCTCAGCTACTTGCACTGGGGTGCCTGCTCCATGGAAAGTGTCAAAATGGAGGAATGTCCACTTACAAAGGCTAATCCTATCCTCTAGTGGAGTTGGTACAGCACCAGGGTCAACAAAAAGGTGCGTCTACAATAGGAGGAATTGGCTGCACCAGTTGACGAAGAGCTTGGACCTCCCTTTGAAGGTTCTGCAATTGGGCAACTATCCCTGCCTAAACACCAATAGCTAGCTGAGTAGCCGAAGCAACCTCCTTAGTCACCTCTTGAACGACCTCCTCAACCTGGGGTGGTGGCACCGCCGGACTGCGCCCATGACCATGGTCGTGGCCTCCACCACGTCCACGACCTCTACCTCTCACGAATACTGAACACTAGAAAGAACAACTAACAACTCTCTTCAAGCACATCCATATCAGTCATACCATACTCAATTAATTAACATCTCAACCTTTAATAGCAATTAAACAAGCTAACAGAAGCACATATGCAATGAATGACCCAATCACATCCTACTGTGCACTAGTGCATCAAGTTTTAGTTTTAATTTAATTACACTAAGTAAAATTTTAGCATTAAGTCTTCCTAGGTTATTTTATAACTAGGTTTATTAGTTTCATTAATCTACCAAACCTATGTTTATGTTTTAGTTGATTAAACAAGTAAACTATTAAGTTATTCACCACAGACCTAATGTCCGCTCTGATATCAACTGTAATATCTCGGCTTAAGAAAAAGCCTAAGATGCCACCTACACCCACTATCGCTACTAGTTAAAAAAACCACTATGGGAGTATTAAGCCACTTGATAGCAAATATCAACATTCTACATGTGTTCACTTGTCGATGACACAACTTTGCCCTACCTTTTTCACATAGAGTTGCCTAGTCCTTTTTCATACAGGGTCTTTGCAACATCCTTAATTTTAGAGCCTTTTTGAAGCATTTTAAAATAAAATTCATCATTTGGATTTTTTAGATCTAATCCAAGCTTAAATTGAATTTTTAATAATTAAAAGGATTTAGTATGAATAAAATAAAAACTAACATGTGCTAAAAATATTTTATTTAGATTCTTTGTCTCTCAAGGAATTTTCTTGGATTTTTATTGATTTATTTGCTATTTTCTAGAGCTCATTTTATTTTATTTGAATTTCTAAACAAGAAAATCCAAAAATCCTCAGCACAGTAATGGGCTTACTCTCCAGATCCTTTCCAGTGGCACGTGTCTACCATCCGAAGACTCCAATACTATTCATCGGTGTTGTGCCACATGTCGTGCATCCACTGGGACGTGCATTGTTCATCTTCGTCCTTCTCCCGGTCTCTCCGTCATCGTCTGCCTCTGATCCAACCTCGGCATTTGTGCCTAAGCTGAACTCCTCCGTCGACATCTCTGAAGCAATGTCCTCGACTTTCATGCATAAAAGGGTTGCCGCCTCCTTCGTTTCCCGTGTCCTCGACCCGTCGCATCTTGCCGCCGCTCGTCCTCACCCGTGCATTGCTATCCGAACCAGAGTTAGCTACCACTGCCTTTCGCTGAGATTCACTGTAGCTCGCCGCTGCTGTTGTCTGCCATGGCTGTCTCCACCATCGTCATCCTCTTCATTGAATAAACCTCGCTGCCACTTGCCTTCACCACCGAAGGTCTTCTCCTTCCTCGTCACCATCGCCAACCACGCCACCAGTGAGTCCCTAGCTGAGTCCCGCCTCGTTGTTCATCCTTTGTCATTGATTCACCTTCAGCAGCCAATCCTCGAGCACTACGTGTCATCACCGTTCGAACCGTCAGAATGTCCTTAGCCCTTTGGACTGTTCAATCGATGTTAGACTGTCTGATCGAGGTCATCATCGGATAGTCTGAACGTCTCCACCCCTTAGCCATTCGATCATCAAACCATCCAAACATCATCACTTCTCGGTCGTTCGATCATTGTCGCGTTCAGATAGTCCGAATGTCCTTGCCCGTTCGGACCGTCTAATCGTTTGTCGGATCATCTGATCGCTACATCAACCTCTACTGAGTCAGCCCTGACGAAGTCACCACCACCTTAGCCCTAGATACGATGTGTCACCACGTGTTAGTGCCATATCAGCTCCTAAACCATCCCATGTGCCATGTGGTAGTGCCATGTCAGCAAACACGTGTCTGCAGCATCATCCTGCCAACTCAGCTGCCATGTTAGCCCTAGTATCAGTTGTCAGCCATGTGTCAGTCCATGTCACTACCACATCAGCCCTAGCCACCATGTCAGCAAGCCCAATCGCCCATGCACTGTTTCATGAGCCAAGTCCACCATAACCATGCACTATTCCGTCCACCAAGTCTTCAACATGGTAGCTTTTTTTGAATTTTTAGTATTTTTCTTTAGAGTTAATTTTTCAAGAGCCTGTTCTCCTCCGTCCTAGGTCTGATTGACCCTGTTCTTTTTTCTAATTTCATCTAAAATTGAGCCTGTTTTGAAGTTTTTGGAGTTAATTTGAAATTTATTTGACTTTTTTTTGTGCCTCATTCCTTTTTTTCTCGTTAGATCATGTCTTTGAAGGAGTGGAAGCATAATCAGAAAATCAAAAATTCATAACTGAGTAAGGCCAAGGCAAGTCGTGTCATTTGATCATGTTGAACCTAGTTTTTAATATATTATATATCTATTTTTAAAAAAATTATCATGTATCGCTAATTTATTACACACCCTTGTACTTGGTAGTTACTGTCTAGGTAGGAAATTATTTAGTGATGCAATATTAGTTATCACACAAGTTGTTCAATTAATATGCTTAGCTATACTTATAGTCTCGTTGGGTTCATCATCAGCTATGATCAAATAATTATTTTTGACTTAATAAGATATTGAATCATAGTTGGTGCCACAATAATAAAATTTGTGTGCCATGACATTAGTGTGTCATTGGCGATGGTTATACAAAATTAGTTTTCACTTGGGCAAGTGATCATGCAGTAAAGGGGGAAGTGTGGATTCACTTCGAGGGATATAGAATTCTCGCCTGGGTAATGTTTAAAAACTTAACTTTGTGCGCCATTGATCTGAGCCATACTGTCGAGACCCGAATATGCAAATTCGGTCTCTCTGTGTAAACTGCACTAGTCCAGGATCACGCTAGTGCAGACAGTCAAACATAGATGTCATCACAGTCATACACACGACAATAATAAAGGAAAACTCGAATATCGATAAAATATCAGAGGTACGACCTTATGGCCAAGCTTACAATATCTCTAGCCGGAAGGGCTTAACAAAATAGCAGCGGAAATCCAAAATAAAGCGTAGCGACCAATCGACAAGCCATAGGCTATCGAGTGGAGAACGAAGCCTAATCCGTGAAGTCGTCGTAGAATTCTCCATCTGGAACCTCCTGTTGATAGTACTCCTCTCCCTCAACTGAGCAACATAGGCGTAAAGCCGTGAGTACATTGGTACTCAACAAGTCGTTTGTAACAATTAATGACATGAGCGGTATGGAAAGCCTTGGCGAATTCCTTCCAAGTGATGTTGTTCTGGTTCTCATGGGCGGCACAGTAGTTCTCCCACCACTCTGCTGCTGGTCCCTCAAGCTGATGTGCTGTATACAAAACCTTCTCCCTGTCGGTGCATTGAGCCAAGTTCAGTTTCTTCTCAACTGAACGGACCCAATCGTCGGCCTCCAAAGGCTCTGACGAACTGGAGAAAACAGCGGTCTCGCCTCATAAACTCTGCATAGCCTGGTCTGGCTGACGAGGTCTTGGTGGTGGTATCGGCTCTGTGTCTTTGTCATTGCATCATAGTCTCGCATACTGCATCATGGTCGCATCATCCGAGTCGGGCCATCAAAATCGATCGAGGCAGGATCCAAGGTAGGTGGCACCGCTGCGCAGATCGTTTCTCTGGTCTGGTTCGCTGACAGGCCGAGGAGTTCTCGGTATCAACCATCTTGCTCAAAAGAAAACAATCTGGCGATCGACCAAAGGTAAAAGACGAGAGGGAAAAGCATAGATAAGAGGTAAATGCGTCTAAGGGGGCTTTGCTTAATGGAGACCTAACCTAAACAAACACTTAGCCAAAAGGCTAACTAAGAAACTGAACAAAAATAAACTCCATTAAAAGATTGACATGATCGCAATATAATGCTTTTAAGGCAATATTTGTAGCTCACATCACACTCAACTGCAAATAAAATCTAACGTGTCTACTCGCACTATCTACTCTGAAGGCTCCCACTCGGGTCCTGACAAATAGGGTACACTGATATCGTCCTCAGAATTGCTGTAGACAACCCACGAGTTGCGGATCGGCAGCGACTGCTCTCTGACTGGGGCTGGGGTGAACCGACTGAGGTAGGCGTGACGATCTCCGGTGATACAACGTCTCTCCTCTGGGCTCGGCGGTGTAGGCGACGGTAGAGGTCTTGGCGGATCGCGGTCGGGCTCCTCCTGCATCGCTCGTAGTCTCGGGTGGCTCCGCATCGCTCCTTGAACTTCCGGACGAGTCTGGCCATGTTGATCTTGTATAGCTTGCAAAGTCGACGGATGGCTTTGTGCGCAACTCCTTGTGCTGACATCTCCCCACTGGCACCGGTGTTCTTGAAACTGTGATGTAGCACTTGCTTGCCGACTCGGGTGGTGAAGTATAGCCTGGAGATGCTCCCGATGCGTTGACCTTTTTGCTTCTCATCCTTGGTGAGGTAGACGGGCAGTCTCTTAAATCCGAGGCTCCGCAACAGAACGCGTAGAAGTGACCTCCATCCTCCTGTCAGGCTGTAGGAAGTTTGGGACATCTAATGCATTTATAAGGGAAAGATCAGTTTATAACTTTAGGAAAACAAATTTTTGCAAGAATTGGGGCGAGAGACAAGAATCCTTAAGAATGAGGTAAGAAGATAGAGATATTACTAAATCTCAAGTTTAGTTGGTTTGATTTAAAAAATAAAATTTTGGGTTACGACCAATCTCACTAGGGCTTCGTCCTACAGTCGATATGGCTCTGATACCATCTCTGTCGAGATCCGAATATGCAAATTCGGTCTCTCTGTAAACTGCACTAGTCCAGATCACGCTAGTGCACACAACAAACATAGATGTCATCACGGTCATACACACGACAATAATAAAGAAAAACTCGAATATCGATAAAATATCGAGGTGCGACCTTATGGCCAAGCTTACAATATCTCTAGCGGAAGGGCTTAACAAAATAGCAGTGAAATCCAAAATAAAGCGTAGCGACCAATCGACAAGCCACAGGCTATCGAGTGGAGAACGAAGCCTAATCCGTGAAGTCGCCGAGAATTCTCCTCCGAACCTCCCGCTGATAGTACTCCTCTCCTCAATCGAGCAACATAGGCGTAAAGCCGTGAGTACATTGGTACTCAGCAAGTCGTTTGTAACAATTAATGCAATATAATATGCAAGGCTTACCAAAGGAGGGCTGAAAGGTTAATTTGCATAAAGGTATTTATTGATGAAATAAATTAAATAACTTGAAAGCGAAAGTTAACTGAAAACAGTAACAATAGATAATCAAAGGAATAAACATGAACCACTTGTGAACACCAATTCACAAGTTAATCCAACAGTGAACTACCTGTCCACTCCCAAACATAAACCACGAAGTTATAAATGAAACACTAACCCTCGTGTGAAATCCCCGAGCACTGTCCATGACCGAGGACGCGGCTATTCGAATAGTTTTACACTCTGCAGAGGTTGCACAACTGTACCCACACGATGTGATTAGCCTAGGCCTAAGGAAATCACAACAAAGCCTTTACAATGCTCTATCTCAATACAATCCTGCCCGCTAGGGTTTCGCATCACACCCCCCCTTGCGCCACATGGAAATCAGCAACCATGTCCATCACAATGGCAGAAT
The DNA here is from genome assembly GCA_036346265.1 of Melocanna baccifera. NCBI lineage: Eukaryota > Viridiplantae > Streptophyta > Magnoliopsida > Poales > Poaceae > Melocanna > Melocanna baccifera. The sequence continues at coordinate 115,937 of JAYEVJ010000041.1, forward strand.
TGAATTGAAATATTACAAATTAATCAGCCAGGTCCATCCCATAATGGACATGTGGTTTGTACGATTAAGCTCAGGTCAATGGCGCACAAAGTTAAGTCCTTAACATTACCCGGGCGAGACTACCACATCCCCCAAAGTACAACTGTACTTCCCCCTTTACTGCACGATCACTCGCCCGAGTGCGAAACCAATTTGTAAAACCAAGCCAACGTCACACCAATGACGTGGCACAAATTTTAATACACGTGGCACCAACCACAGTTTCATATGTCATTAAGTCAAGTTAATAATTTAACATGTATGATGAGACCAATCGTAAATATAAACCAGCTAAGCAATCTAATCGTACCAACCCATGTGACAAATAAACTAGCATTACTAGTAGATTACCCAACCTATGGTGACAGTGGCATCATGGTATTCCAAAGTATCAAGTAGGTATAATTTCAATCGGGACGATAACTACCAGTGCAAAGGTTTGAATAAAAATAGCAATGCAATGTAATTTAAAAACAAAATAATTAAATAATAGTTTGCAAAATTGGGTTCAACATGATCAAGGGACACGACTTGCCTTCGTTATGCTCAGCGGGGTACTCCTGGTCTTCTGGCGCGAAACCTGCTCCTCCAGAATCCGAATCTAACGAGAGAGAAAACGACCGAAAACAAAAAAACACATAAAATGACAAGCAAATGAACTCCAAAATTCACAAAACCAGAACCAACAGCTAGAGCTCGATTTTAGAAGAATTTAGAAAAAAGAACGGGGTCAATCGGAGCTAGGACGGAGGAGAACGGGCTCCCAGAAAATTAATTCTAAAATTAATTCAGAAAAATCGGAAAGTTACTGTGCTGTGGACCCGGTCCATGAAATTCCGAGTCCACCGTGGACTCGGTCCACGTAACAGTGCACGGGGGAGAGAGGGTGCTGACGCGGCGGGGCTGCGGTGACGTGGCAGCAGCATGTGCTGCCACGTGTCACCTGGCTGACGTGGCAGCTGACGTGGCTGCCACGTGGCTCTGGGGGCGGCTCGGGCTGACGTGGCGCTGACGTGGCATGCCACGTGTCATGCCACGTGGACTAGGGCTGACGTGGCACGCGCTGGTGCTGCCACGTGGCTAGGCTGAGCTGGCGGCTCGGGCGCGGGCGGCGACGGTTTGATCCGACGGCGGGGACGCGGGCACGCGGCACGATCTGGACCTTCGGTCCAGATCTGGAGCGACGGCGAGGATTGCGCGGCGCGGGCGCGGGCGACGGGCGGATCGGCGGCGTGTCGCGGCGCGCCTTGGCGCGCGCGAGCGCGCGGCGCGCGGGGCGAGGAAGATGGCGACGCGTGGCGGCGCGGGGCGGATCGGCGACGCGTGTGGCGGCGCGCGCGCTGGCGCCGCGGCGCGCGTAGTGGTGCGGCGCGGCTCGGGACCGAGGGGCGGCGGGTGCGGGTTCGACGACCGGGCGCGCGCGGCGACGGCGAGGAGGGGAGGCGGCGACGGCTCACCGGCGAGGTCTTCGGCGACGGCGACGGACGGCGCACGGAGGGCGCGACGGCGGCGCGCGCGGCGACGCGGAGCGGCTCCGGCGGCGGTGCGGCGCGCGAGGACGGCGAGGGCGGCGGCGGCGAGTTCGTGGACGCACGCGAACCGAGGGACGAACACGAGTTTTAACACGCGAACCGAGGAGTTCGATCCGATTCGACGGCGACGGTCGCGACGGGACGGGTTAGACGGCTAGATGCGCCACGCGGCAAGATCGGACGGCGGGACGCGATTAGGGTTAGGGTTAGGGTTCGCGGGCGCGCGATCGAGCGGCCGAGGGTGCGGCGGGCGCGGCGGCGACGGCGCGCTGGTGCCGCCGGCGTGGGCCACGGATCTTGTGACGCGTGGCGCGAGGCGGATCGGCGGCGGGCGAAGCGGTGCGCGGGAAAGGGTACGGCGGCGGCGGCGGGCGCGGGATGGGCGACGCGTGGCGGAGGGAGGGAGATCGGGCGGCTGAGGTTAATTTCTTTTCTTTTCTTTTTCCAGAAATTCAAATAAACTTCTAAAAGCTCTAGAAAATAGCAAATAAATCCCAAAAATTCACCAAAAATACCAGAAAATTCCTTGAGACCTAAGGAACACAAATAAAATATTTCCCACTTATGTTAATGTTTATTTTAATCATATTAAATTATTTAAAACTTTAAAAATTCATTTGAAGCTTCAATTAATTTCAGAAAATTCCAGAAAATTCATTTTTAAAATCCAGGCTTTAAAAATCCCAGAAAAACAGGATGTTACACATACCGTGTAAACCACATGTCTAGTATGGGATATATCTAGCAGATTAATTTGTGATATTTTAATATCAATTTTGCCATTGAGCTGAACATAGTTGCTGATTTCCATGAAGTGCAAGAGGGGGTAATTGTCGACTAGGTGGTTAACCTACTCGACAGTAAAACCTTAGCGAACAGAATTGAGTTGAGGTTGAGCATTGTAAAAGCCTTGTTGTGATTTTCTTTAGCGCGAGGATGATCACATCGTATGGGTACAATTGTGGAACCTCTGTAGAGTGTAAAACTATTCAAATAGACGTGTCCCTGGTTATGGACAATGCTCGGTGATTTCACACAAAGAGTAGATATTTTGTAAAACCTTGGCTAGGAGAGCGGTGGAAAGTGAATGGTTGATTCACTGCTTGTTTACCAAGTGAATGGGTAGTTGACTTATGGTCTAATAAATTCCTTTGATTATATATTTAGTATCATTTTCTTTAAAGTTTGCTTTCAATCTATTTATTGTATTTATTTCAAATTATTGCTTTCTACAAAATAACCATTTAGCCATCCATTGGTAAGCCTTGCATACTATATTGCATCTTCGTTATAAACAACTTGCTGAATACCAATGTACTCACGACTTTATACCCACTGTTGATCAGTTGAAGAGGAGGAGCCATATCAACAGGAGGTAACAGAAGGAGAATACTTCGACAACTTTGTAGATTAGCACTTCGCTTCTCAGTCGATTATCTATGGGCATGTCGAATGGCTGCCATGCTTATTTTTATTTTCCGTTGCTAGTTTCTTAAGCTCTTCAGGCTATTATTTGTAAGATTGCCCATAAGGTAGTACTCGGATAAATATTAATATTTGAGTCTTTATTTTCTTTATTAATTGTGCATATGGTCAATATTTTATCTATACTACACTGTGTGCACTAGTGTGATCTTAGACTAGTGCAGTATATATAGAGGGTCCAGATTTGCATATTCACGTCTCGATAGAGGTGGTATCAGAGCCATATTGACTGTAAGACGAAGCCCTAGATAGAGTGATCGCCTTAGCTAAATTTTAAAATCTATTTTCTAAATCAAACCAACCAAATTGGATATTAGTAAACTCTCCTCTTTCCTCTTTCTTAAGGATTCTTGCTCTTCACCTTGTTCCAAAAATTTGTTTTTCTAAATCCTTAAACTAACTTCTTTCCCTTATAATGCCTTAGATATGTCAAGCTTCCTATAACCAGGCTAGAGGATGGCGAGGGCTTCTCTGAGTTTTGTTGCGGAGTCTTAGAGGTCGGTAGTTTACTTCACCAAGGATGAGAAGACAAAGGGCCAATGCATTGAGTGTATTACCATATTGTACTTCACCACCATGATTGGCAGCCAAGTTTTATACCATAGTTTCAAATGCAATGGTGCTTGTGAAGAGTGGTCCGTAGAAGGAGCCGCGCACAAGGCCATTCAATGTCTTTGCAAGTTGTACAAGATTAGCATGCCCAAGCTTGGAAGTTCAAGGAGAAATACGTAGCTATTCCTAGTGTAGCAGAGTAGGAGGGAGCCAGGGAGGAACCTCAACCACAGTTGCTAGTACCTCTACCTTCACCTACGCCACCGTGTCCAGAAGAGAGATGACGCATAGCAAGCAATCGTCAGGAGTTCCTTCGGCACTTCATATCAGCTATCGCTGAGGAGCAGTCGCTGCAAGTTCGTAACTTGTGGATATTCTACAGTGACTTAGAGGAGGAGTCGAGTGAGCCCTACTTGGTAGGACCTGAGTGGGAGCCCTTAGATTATATTCTTATATAGTTTTAGTGCAAGTAAAACATGTTGGATTTTATTTGCAGTTGTGTGTGATGTGAACTGTGGTTTTGCTTCTAAGCATTATGTTGTAGTCATGTCAAAAATCTTTATTTGTGGAGTTTATTGCTTTTTTGTTAGCCTTTTTGGCGAAGTGTTTGTTTAGCTTAGGATTGTCATTAGCAAAACCCCATTAGACAAGTTTACATCTTACCTATGCTTTTCCTTCTCACCTTTTGAACCTTGGGAAGTTAGTTTTCAGCAGTTGTATTTCTTTTCAAAAACTAGTGAAAGATGGTTGATACCCGGAACTCAGTTGGTTGTAGTCAAATGGACCAAGACCCAAGAAGCAGCACCGCCAATCCATTAGCTCAAGTACCGCAAGCAACTCCAATGGGATTAGATCCAATGCTCAGTTAGTTCATGGCAGCCCAGACTCAGTTGATGCATACCATGATGTAAAACATTGATGCAATGATGAACAAATAGAATCAAGAAGTAGTTGCACCTCAACCAGCTCACCAGCAATCCAAGTTTACAGAATTCATGAGGACGAGACCGCCCACCTATGCATGGTCTTCTGAACCTTTGGAGGTGGATGATTAGATTTGTTTAGTTGAGAAGAAATGCACGGTCTTTTGAACCTTTCAAGGCAGATGATTGGATTTGTTTAGTTGAGAAGAAGCTAAACCTTTCTTAGTGCACTGATCGAGAGAAAGTACTCTACGCCACCCATTAGTTGGAGGGAGCCACCGCAGAGTGATGGGAGGACTACTGCGCTACTCATGAGGATCAGAACAGATCACTTGGGCAGAGTTCACAGAAGCATTTCGTCAAGCCTGTATCTTGGATGGGGTGATTGAAATGAAGGAGGAGTTTTGTGAGTTGCAACAGAAGAACATGACGTAAGTGAATATCTCAACAACTTTACCTAGTTAGCTCACTATGCCCCTAAGGATGTTGCCACTCATGATGCCCACTAGAAGAGGTCCAAGAAAGGAGTGAACCTAGCGCTTAACGTTCAAGAGGTGGGAAATGATAATGCCAGTTTTCAGAACATGGTGGACAAAACAATGCTCATTGAAGAAAGTCACCATGAGCTATAGGAGTCTCGCAAGAGGAGGATGATGCAACAAGGATCTCAGATGCATCAAACCCATAAGGCTCATTTCAGCACATATCAGTCTGCTTGTGTGCCACAGTAGTTAGCTTTCAGGACGCCAACCCCAGCGTCACGTCAGTTCACGTTAGGACTGTGTCCTATTGGTTCAAGTAGTCGGTAACAGAGGAATGCCAACCTAGCAGCATCTGTCACTTGTTTCAAGTGTCATGAGCTATGGCACTATGCCAGCAAGTGCCCTTAGAGGCAAGCCTCGATGCCAGTCCGTTTCAATCTGGGAGCCACACTAGATCGGACCCCTGCTTTAGGATTAGGGTGTGGAGTGCCCCAAGTGTCGGGCCCCTCAAGCAAAGCTGGACTTTCCTTGACCATCACTGTATTACAATAAACTTTTCTGCTCAAAGCATCTACCACTACATTGGCCTTTCCTGAGTGATAATGTATCCCAACATTATAATCTTTTATTAGCTCCAACCATCTCCTTTTCTTGAGATTGATCTTAGCTTGAGTGAAAATATACTTCTAACTCTTGTAATTTGTGTAAATCTCAGATCGGTAACCAATGAGATAATGACACTAAATTTTTAAGCATACACTATGGCTATTAACTCCAAATCATATGTGAGATAATTCTCCTCATGTGGTCTCAACTGACGCGAGCATAAGCTACCACTCTCTTTTCTTACATCAACACACATCCCAAACCTTTGCGGAAAGCATCACAATAAATCTCAAAGTCTTCTAACACTAGCACTAGGGTTGTGGTCAAATACTCCTTTAGCTTGTGAAAACTCTTCTCGCACTCTAGCACTCAAACAAATTTCTTTTCCTTCTCCAACAACTGTGTAAGGGGTCTGGCTACACTAGAGAATCCTTCAATGAAATGGCGGTAATGCCCTGCCATCCCAAGAAAACTCCTGACCTGCGTCACTGACGATGGTGACTTCCAATCCAACACATCTTTTAATTTTTTGGGGTCAACTACTACTCTCTCTGCTGACATAACATAGCCGAATAAAGCAAATTTCTTCATTCAAAACTCACACTTGCTGAACTTGGCATACAGCCGATGCTTTCTTAGTTTCTGCAAAATTATCCTCAAATGTTCCTCATGTTCTTTCTCATCCTTGGAGTAAATCAGAATGTCATCAATGAACACAACAACGAACTTGTCCAAATATTTTATGAACACCTTATTCATTAGGTACATGAAATAAGCAAAGGAATTGGTCAAACCAATGGATATCACTGTGAACTCGTACAGACCGTAACAAGTTAAGAAGGCTGTCTTAGGTATATCCTCCTAACGAATCCTCATCTAATGGTATCTTGACCTTAAATCAATCTTGAAGAATACTCTTGCTCCTTTAAGATGATTAAACAAATCAACAATCCTGGGCAAAAGATATTTATTCTTGATAGTGACCTCATTAAATGCTTGGTAATCCACATACATACGCTGACTACCATTCTTCTTCTTGATAAACAACACTGACGTTCCCCACAGGGACAAACTTGGTCCGACATAACTTTTGTTCAAAAGCTCTTGAATTTGCTTCTTCAACTCTGCTAACTCGTTAGCAGACATATGATACGGTCTCTTGGAAATTGGTGAAGTATCAAGTACTAGCTCAATCAAAACTTCAACCTCTCGATTGGATGGCATTCCAGGAAGATCCTCTGGAAACACATCAGGATACTCTCTGACAACTGGCACATCCTCTAACATGATCCCTTTGCTCTGGCAAACCATAACCTTCTCTGGCTAACTCATGCTGGCTGTAAATTTTGCTTTTCTTCCATCTAAACTGGTTAAGGTAACAGCTCTCCTTCCACAATCTAACACTGCTTGATGCTTCTTAAGCCAATCCATTCTCAAAATCACGTCCAAAGATTGGATGTCCAATACAACTAGATCGGCTGAGAACTCCACTCCTTCAATGGCTATCTTGACTTTTGAAAAACCTAGGTTTGTACTCAACTCAGAGCCCAGGGATTGCACTAAAAGAACTGATCCAAGAATAATAGTTTTCAACCATTGCTTTAAGGTAAAACTCCATGAAACAAATGAATGTGAAGCTCTAGAATCAAACACAACTGTAGCAGGAACTGAATTGATTAGAAACTTACCAATTACAACCTCTGGCGCTGCTTGGTTCTCCTTTACGATGACATGGTTCACTTGTCCGCGCACAACTGATGGTAGTGCTCGACTAGCCTGGCCTGGCACTTGGGGTGCTCCACGTCCTGATCCTGAAGCAGGAGTCCGATCTAGTGTGGCTCCTAGATTAAAACAGACTGGCGTCGGAGCTTGCCTCTGAGGGCACTTGCTGGTATAGTATCCTGGCTCATGAAACTTGAAACAAGTGACAGAAGCTACATGGTTGGCATTCCTCTGCTGCTAACTACTTGATCCCATGGGACGCGGTCCTGACTGGAACTAGTGCGGCATTGGGGCTGGCGTCCTGAAAGCTGACTGTTGTGGCACACGAGCAGGCTGATATGTACTAAAACGAGCATTCTGGGACTGATACATCTGGGATCCTTGCTGTATCATCCTCCTCTAACGAGACTCCTCTAGCTCATAGCAACTTTTCTCAATAAGTATTGCTTTATCCACCATGTTCTGAAAATTGGCATATTCATTACCCACAACCTCAACCTTCAATCCTTTCTTGAACCTTTTCTGATGAGCATCATTAGTGGCCAGATCTTATGGTGCATAGCGAGCTAGCCGGGTGAACTTGTTAAGGTACTCACTCACTGTCATATTTTTCTACTGCAACTCACGAAATTCCTTCTTCTTCATTTCAATCACCCCATCTAAGATATGGGCATGACGAAATGCTACGGTGAATTCTGCCCAAGAGATGATGTCCTGATCCTCATAAGCAGTGCAGACTTTCCCCACCACTCTGCAGCGGCTCCCTCCAGCTGGTGAGCAGCATAAAGCACTTTCGCTCGATCCGTGCATTGAGCAAGTTTTAGTTTCTTCTCAACTGAATGAATCCAATCATTCGCCTCCAAAGGCTCTGAAGACTGGGAATAGGTGGGTGTTCTCATCCTCATGAACTCTGCGAACTTGGACTACTAGCGAGCTGGCTGAGGTGCAATTGCCTCCTGATTCTGTCGATTCATCATGGCATTCATGTCTGCATCACGGTGTGCATCAACTACGTCTGAACTGCCATGAACTGACTGAGTGTTGGATCCAATCCCATTGGGGCTGCTTGCGGTCCCTGAACTGATGGATTGGTGGCACTGTTCCTGTAACACACCAGGAACCACATTACCCTGGAATGTTGCTAAACTACACAAAGACTAGCCAGGATACATGAAAGTTCCGACATCATCTTCCCAAGATAATGAAAACTACGCGGAAGCATAACAATACCACAAGTAACGAAAGATATTTAAAAGGTTCAACCACTAAGATCATAAACAATTAAAGTTAACCACAGTCTAGCATTATTAATTAATAGTGCTAAACAATGAAGGAATAGATAAACAACTAAAGATTCCTCATATTTATTATAGTATAAATCATGAAATAATGTGTAATAGTGTTGTGCCGCTCTGCCCTTCCCATACATGCTCAAGGATCACCTAGAAGGAGGGAAAAACAAGAGTGAGATAAAAAATCTCAGCAAGCAAACTGTTTAACAACCTAATTAAACTACAATAGTTTAAGCATCAACAATTATTTCGCACAATAACCACATGTATAGCCTTAACCATAATTACTACCAACAACAAGAAAACGTTAGCAATTAAGTCTCGTTTGCCTACTTCATAACTGCTGTAATGTCCTGAACGTCTTTACGGCATCCTTAGGAGTATTTGGTGGAATCACGGAGTTTTCCGATTTTTTCGTTGATTCGCGGGAGGCGGGAATAAACTTGCAAAATTATCCAAAGTGAAAAAATAAATTAAATAAATAAAAATAAAGGAAGTGGGCTACCTAGAGGGGTGGGCTAGCCACTTTGGGCCAGCCAGCCCAAAAGGCCCAGCCGCACCCCCTCCCACCACCCAAAGCCCTAGCCACCCCCTTAAATACCCCCTCCCTTGGCCCCCTCCCCTTTTCCCACCCCTTGGCCGCCACCCCACACCTCTCCTTGTGCCTCCACACCTCCTCCAATCTGCTGCCCTGCTGGTTGCTGCAAAGGAGGGATCAAGGAAGAGAAGAGAAGGAAGAGAGGAGGAGGAGCAGGAGAAGAGAAGAGGGGTGATATCAAGGGATCACCTAGGTAACTTTTCTCTGTCTCTAACCCTTCTATTTTTAGAGTAATTAGGGTTCTTCGCATGTGATTAGAAGGGGATTAGCAAATTGATTAACCGATTAGTGATTTTCTGTTATCTGCGCGTAGTCAGATTTGTGCAGCGTGGCTATTTGCGCAGATTAGACATGTCAAAATGATTTTTCCTGCAGGTCTTGACAAAAGGAAAATTGTAGAGGATGTCAAGATCTATCTCCTATATTTTTTTTAGATTTTTTGTCCCTGGGGTTTGGGCGCAGCAGGGTCGGGAAGACTACTATCTGGCAGAGGTGGAATCCGAGATAGATTGCTGTTCGGATGTAGATTCGGAGTAGAAGATGATTTTTACATTTTTTCCTTCCAATAACAAAAGTTGTAGGGAATCTAAAGATCTAGTTGATGTAAAAAAATCATAGTTTTTAGAGCTTTGTACTGTGGATGGGGTGCGTTAGAAGTTGGCTGTCCAGATTGCCAAAATAGAGTACGTCCTCTGTTTTGCGCATTAAATTACACCATTTTAGTAGTAAAATAAAAATAAGAGATCTACTTGAAAATTGAAGGTATTTTAGTAAAGTTTCCAGAAATATGTCATTTGTTGTGATAGACCTAATAGTTTTAAAGATACAAAAATAACAAGCCGCAACGCTGCAGTGGGCTGGACGTAGTATTGTCGAGCGGAATGGGGATTGTCGGATTTGGGGATTTAGTGGCATCTTTATCTTCTTAGTTGTGATTACCTTGCTGTAGAATTGTACTGAGAAATAATTTTTGGACAGGTGGTTTTGCTCCTGACCGCGCGTAATCGCTTCGCTACATCGGTAGAAGCAAGTAAACGTAGCGGATGTGCTACTGTTTAACTCGTTAATCATTCTACATTCACACTAGTTAATTCTCTTAATTTGAGATATTATGCCATTGTTACATACTTCTTTAATGTGGTCTGTGTGGTAGCAATTTAGCATTCAAATGGTTATGCCTTGATGGATTAATAGTGGTGATGTGGTATAGTTCTTAATGAGACAAATATGGTTGTGGGGTAATATTCCTTACGAGGATATTGTGGTCCAAGTGGTAATACTCTTAGTGAATCTATTGTGGTTATAGTAGTAGTATTCTTAATGAATATTTTGTGGTTTATGTGGTAGTGTTCTCTTTGAATAGATTGATTTCGATCTTGGTGAACTAAATGTGAATTATGTGGTGATGTTTTTATTTAGTCATAAGTGGATTAAGAGGTAATATTCATGATGAATATGTTGTTGATCTTTGTGGTTAAATTCCTATGAATCATGTTTATCAAAACATTCATAGCATGACATGTCATTTGCATCGTGGATGTCGCCGCATATAGCCACGACCGTACTGGTATAGCATTGTACATTACCGTAGTACGATGCACACTCCTACCTTGTTGGGTAAGGGTGCAGTGGAACATATGCATTTACATTGTGGATAGATCATTTGAATACTTATGCAATGTATTGTGGTTGAATTATTTGCAAACAAATGCAACTTCTTAGTTTTATGTGGGATTGGCTCATGAGAGTCACTTGTGGAACGAGGAATGTGGCGGTGGTCGTGGAATGGGGTTCAGCCCCCTTGTGGTGTGGTAGGGGTTGTGGTTGTGGCATAAGGGTTTCTCTTGTGGTAACTGTTGTTAGCGGATGTGGGTGTGAAGAATAATAAAGTCAGTAAGGAAAAACTGTTAATGTTAAACTAATATTGTTAGTATTTGAGGATATGAATTAGTCAAACGAGGTTTATTTGCTAATGATTTACTGTTGTGGGTAGTGGTTTGGGTTGAGGATTTAAATGTAGTTAATGTGAAAAATAAATGTTGATGATTAAAACATTGTAGTTTGATTAGCTTGTTAAACAGTTTAATTGCTAAAATTTTTATCTCACTCTTGTTTTTCCCCCCTTTCCAGATGATTCTCGAGTATGCATGGGAAGGGTAGAGCGGCACAATACTACCACACACCTTATCATGATTCATGTGGTAATAAATAAGTGGAGTCTCTAGTTATTCATCTTTTTCTCTTATTGTTGATCATTTTTAATTAATAATGTTAGGTTGTGGTTCGCTTTAATTGGTTAAAATTATTAGCGGTTTTTTTAATTAATAGTGTTCCATTACCTTTGTTTTAGTATGCTTCCATTTAGCTTATCATATTTTAGAAATTATTGTCGTTTTATGTTATCTTGTAAATTGGCTAGCTTGTGGAGTAGTTTAGCGGCATCCCAGGGTAATGTTGATCCTGGGGTGTTACAACCACAGCCACCACTACTACCCACATCAGTAAAGCATTAACATATATTCCTCACTAACCTTATTATTTCCCATAACCACATCCGCTAACAGTTACCACAAGAGAAATACCTCATGCCACAAACCCTACCATACCACAAGGATGGTGAACTCCATTCCACGACCACAGCCACATTTCTCATACCATAAGTGACCCTCATGAGCCAATTCACATAAAAAACTAAGAAGTTGCATACGTATGCAAATAATTCATCCATAACAAATTTCATAAATATGCAAATGATCTATTCACAATGAAAATGCATATGTATACATATGATCCATTGCACCCTTACCCAACAAGGTAAGAGTGTGCATCGTACTATGGCAATGTACGATGTTGTACCAATACGGTCACGGCTATGTGTGGCGACATCCACGATGCAAATGACATGTCATTATATGCGTGATATGATATCAATAATTCATAAGAATTTAACCACATGGACCATAATTGATTCATAAAGAATACTACCCCATAACCACACTTGATTCATTAAGAGTAACACCACATAAACCACATTCCATTCATCAAGATCATAAACAATCGATTTATAAAGAATATTACCATATAGATCACAATATATTCATAAAGAATACTACCACATAGACCACAAAATCTTCATGAAGAATACTACTCCATAGACCACAATATCTTCATAAAGAATACTACCCCATAACCACATTTGTTTCATTAAGTGTAATACCACATAAACCACATTCGATTTCTTCAAGAACATAAACAATCGATTCATAAAGAATACTACCATGTAGACCACATTGTATAAAAGGAGCATGTAGCATGGCAAAGCATCTTGAATTAACATGAAATAACTAATGTGAAGGTAGTAGAATTAATAAGTTAAACTGTAGCAACAACCGCTACGTTTACTTGCCTTTACTGAAGGGATGAAAGCCACAAGCATGGTCATCACCACTCAGCACAAATCCATAACATAACATCCACAATGATAAATAAACCGCCGCTATGTCCAAAGCCCGACAATTCTCTCTCAGCTCATTGTTCCCACGCCCAACCCACTACAGCAGTGCTGCTTGTTTTTTCGTATCTTTAAATCCAGCAGGCCAAACACAGTAAACGATAATATTTCTGGAAACTAAAGAAATAATACTACAACTTTCAAGAAGACACCCTATTTTTATTCTACTGGTAAAGGGGTGTAAACATCACAGAAAATAGAGGGCAGACTCTGCATCGGTGATCTGGCAACAAGCTTCTGCTGAACCCCACCCTCTGTATATTGATATAAAAATCATGAAATTTTCATAGAAGCTAGTTCACATAATCTTATATGACTTTCATTATTGTGGGAAAATTCATAAAATTCGTTAGCCCCTCTGAAACTGCACCTAAAAAAAACTAGACTATAACTACTCCTCTGCTACACAGTAGAGTTCCAAATTCTGTTGCGCCTAAAACCCACGGCCAAAAATTCTACAAAAACTACAGTAGCTAGATTTCCATGTCCTCTACAATGTTCATGTAATTGCTTCTGTAGAAAAAAAATCATTTTAATGCCCTAATCTAGATGAACAGATGATCTGTTCGAATCAGCCTATGCGCAGATAATAATTAATCGCTAATCGGTTGATTACCCCATAAGAACACCTCTAATCTCGAGCCAAAAACTCTAAATAAATCCAAAACAGAGGAGAATTGAGGTGAGAAAATATACCTAGGTGATCCTACAAGATCACCCCTTTTTTCTCTTCTTCTTCCTCTTCCCTTCCCTCCTTCTTCTCCCTGCTCTTCCTCCCTTTCTTCCCTTCTCCTTTTCCTTCCTTTCTTTTCAGCCATGGGGGGAGAGAGAGAGCAGGGAGGGCCAGATGGGGGCAACGGGGGGGGGGTGGCCACAAGGGGTGGGAGAGGGGGGTGGCGGCTAGGGTTTAGGAAAAGGGGGGAGGGGCGGCTGGGCCTGGTGGGCTACTCTGGGCCCAAATGTGGGAGGCCTCCCTCCCTCTAAAATAGCCCACATTACTTTTATTATTATTAGTAATATTATTTTTCTCTTTATACAATTATCATCTTCTGCGATTCACCAAAAAACCAAGAAACTTCACGATTCTACTAAATATTCCCAAGGACGCTGTAAAGACGTTCAAAGCATTACAATTCCCTGGATCCTAATTAATCTAACCATGACTAACTGAGTTTTAGATATCAACCAACTTTTACTAAGGAAAATAACTGCTGACTTCACCAAGCTCAAAAGATAAGGGGGAATAGTATAAATAAGAGATAAACTAGTCTAAAGGGATTTCTAATGGCAAACCTATACTAAGCAAACACTTAGCTGAGAGGATAACAACAAAGACCAAACAAATAACTCCAATAAAAGTTTGATATGACTGCAACATAATACTTTTAAGGACAAGACTACAACTGACATCACACTCAACTGTGAATAAAATCCAAACGATCTACTCGCACTTTCTAAACTATACAAGGGCCTAATCTAAGAGCTCCCACTTGGGTCCTGACAGGTAGGGCTTGCTAAACTTCTCTGAGTCACCGTAAACCACCCACGAGTTGTGGACTCATGGTGACTGCTTTTCTGCTATGGCTGGAATGAAGTGTCGAAGGTACTCCTAACGGTTGCCTGCTATGCATCGTCTCTCCTCTGGGCTGGGTAGCGTAGGTGAAGGTAGATGCACTAGTAGGTGCGGTTGAGGTTCCCCCATGGCTTCCTCTAACTCTGCTACACTAGGAATAGCTACATATAGTTCCTTGAACTTCCAAGCGAGCTTGGACATGCTGATATTATATAACTTGCAAAGATGTCAAATGGCCTTGTGCGTAGCTCCTTGCGTGGACCACTCTCCACAAGCACTGCCTCCAGCCACTACTCCCCTAGGCCGTTTGGGGAACTACCGCCACCTCCCCTTGGGGTCGCCCGGGGTCTACCTCCTTGCCACTTCGGACCCGCAGCGCCCGACGGCTATCGCTGCTCCTCTACCAAGGCGCGCCACCAGGCCCTCCCGCACCTCCTCTCCCGCCAGGTTGCCCTGGTAACCGCCACCGCCAAGTCCCCCCGGGTCGCCCACGGTCCACCGACTGTCCTCCACCCAGGGTGCGCCCCTAGGGACCTCCTCTGCCCTGCTCCCCTGTGTTTCCAAGGGAACTGTTGCTGCCAGGTCGCCTGGGGTCCGCCACCGCTCCTTCGCCTAGGATCACTCCCGCTCGCTACACCCTGGGATGCTCCCGCCCGTTTCCCGAGTGGCCCTACCCCTACCCATAGCTCCGCCTTCGCCGTTACTCGCCTGAGTGATCCCCACTTGCTGCACCCCCGGGTTGCTCCCACCGACGGTTCTAGGTCACACCTCCGTCCGGCTAAGTCCTGGCTACCCTGAGCTCCCTCGCATCGTTTACTCCCAGGAAGGCTTTGTGGCTGCACCCTCAAGTGGCCTCGCTTCCAGCCATCCCTAGGCCTCCTTCTGCTCGACCGCACCCCGGTCCGCTCACGTCGACTGTCTTAGGACCCCTTGTGCCTGACCATGCCCGAGTCACTACAAGCTCTATTGCATCATTTGCTCCAAAGGGCTATCTCCCTCGGCTGACCCTAGGGCGTACTTTCACCGACTGACCCCAAGACGCCTAGCTGTTAGTACGCCAAAGGGGTCTCCCCCAGTTGACCCTAGGGTGCACCATGATCGGCCAACCTCAGGACGCCTCACTGTCGTCACACAGAAGGGCTCTGCCCCAGCCGACTCCGAGGTGCACCACCGCCGGCCAACCTCGAGACGCCTCGCCATCGCCACACCGAAGGGCTATCTCCCCTGGCCAACCTCGGGACGTACCTCCACCACCGAAGCCTGAGTTCATCTCCCCTGGTTGCCTCCCATCGCCGACGTTGAAGGTCGGGGTCGCCTCCCCCAGTCACCTTCCGCCACCAAAGTCAAAGGTCGGGATCGCCTCCTCCGGTTCTATCACCGAAGACTTCACCTTCCCACCACTTTGGCCTTCAGTGCGATGACCACAAAGAAGACTGCGGTGGCCACTGGCTCCTCCAGAAAGAGGGGTGAACCTTTCACCTCTCGAAAGCACGGTGTGAGGGAGGGGACACTAGAAAAGACCATCCAGTTCTCCCGCCACTTGGGCCTGTCTAGCATGACAAAAGGCCTCCTAGCACAGCTGGTGAAAGAGGGTAAGATCAAGGATGACAACTTGGTCATCCTTCCCAAGCCCAACGAAGTCTTCCATGCACCAGGGCCCAACTTAGTTGGTCATCCTTCCCAAGCCCAACAAATTCTTCCATGCACCAGGGCCGAACTTAGTCATCTTTGCTGCTCAATTTGAGGCTGAGCTTCGCATCCGCTCGGTCAGACTGCTAAAAGATGTGTTGGACATCTTCACCCTTGAGGTCTCCCACCTCAACCCAAGCTCCTTCGTCCGCCTTGTGGTGTATGAGTGGGCACTACACAGTTTGGGTGTGAAGCGCCCTTCGGCCGAGCTGTTCTACTTTCTCCACTATGCCTCACTCAAGATGATGTACGCCTTCGGGAACGTGTGCTTCTCATATAGGGTGATAACCCTCCAACTCCAAAGCAGCTGACAGAAGTTTGAGTTTCCCACCAAGGCTCATAAGGCTAAGTGGGAGACATGGAGAGACTTGTGGTTCTACTATCCCACTTAAGGATCCGGCCTTGTAAGCATGGGCAAGAAGCCGTTGGTGGATCGCTCGATACACTTCTCGCCTTCTTTGGGCATGACAAACAAGCCCCACTAACACCTTCTAGAGGGGCTTGCCTTGAGATTCAACATGCATGACCTTGTCGAGGAGTATTGCATCTTGAGAATTGCCCCCCTCAGCTAGGGCTGGAACTTGGCTTTTGCAGAAGGCGAGGCGTCAGGGAACATTTGGGCCTTTTGAGGCTTCACCAAGTCACATTGTAAGCTCTCATCCCTTTATGTGTGGTTTATGATCCTCCTCTAACTTTTTATTTGGCTATGCAGGCTTGATGCTCCCGTAGGCGAAGAGGGCGGCAGTAGCCATCCTTAGGCATGAGACAAGGGTGGAGCGTGGTGCTGCAGAGGACCTGATCATGGGGGTTTGATGTAACTGGGCGTGCGAGATGTTGAACGTGTCCGTGCCTGCTCGCCCTCCCCTCGATGAGGATGGTGGATCCAAGCGAGGGCGAAGCACCCTCGTGAGGCCCTAGAGGACCTGCTTCTGTCTCTGGAATCCACGGGGCATAGGAGACCTCGCCGCTCACCCTTGGTGGCACCTTCCTAAGCAGGGGCACCTCTCACCACCCCCGTAAGGGAAAGGGGCTTGCGGCAGATGACACCCCGTCTGGCTCTCTGGGATCACTCATGTCCTTCCTGAGCGATGCCCCAGTCTTGGGCTCCAGGTGATACGAGGTCGCCCGATCTTCTCAACATATGATGGATACTTACGGGAATCTTGATAAATCATAATGATCCTTCAATGCTAGTACAAGGGATGAATACTCTTTAATCCACCAAAACACACTTGTGTTGATTTCGTCGACCACCAAGTGATGATCTATTGTGCACCCAATTACCAGCGGATAGGCTGAATGATCTTGATTGAAGAACACTCCTAATTCCCTATGGAATTTTGGCAACAATGATGAACACGAACAAACTTTAGTAAATTAATTTTTATCAAAGGTGGTCTGCCTTCCCAAGGGGTGGCGGCCCTTTTAAATGGGTGTGCACACCCCTTGCACAACACACACGGTTCCCACGCCCCCACACATGGGCTTTAGGGTTTCCACAAGCACACGCTAAGCCTAAGTCTTTATTCTACTTATTTAGCCCAATCGTTTACATGTTGGGCTGAATTTACGAAATGGAAAACATGAGTTCACAAAAATTTTAAACATTTGCATTTCTCTTATTTTCGCTTGTGGGCTGGCCGCATGAGACTTAGGCTTGCTTCATTCCTGGATGTACTCTACTCGGGTTGATTGTGCTAGCCGAATGGGCCTTTTTCTCCTAGACTTTGGCTGCATGGTTCTTCTCCCGTGTGGCCGCATAAGTCCTCCTCCCTTTGGGTTTAGCTTGTTGTTTCTCCTCCACTTGATCTTCCATTGCTTCAAATCTGAGGACACATAATGTAACTGCATAAGGTAGTATACCATTCTCATGTAAAGCAATAGAAAACTCTCTAAGAAATAAAAGCACCTATTGTTGGAGTAACTTAGCTCTTACTCTTGTCATAGGACCTTTTGGAGCCTCATTAGTAGCTTTATCATGCACACTTGGAGTAGAAGGTGAATCTATCATAGGGATGTCCTCATCACCAGGCAAGCCCCTGGGGGGAGGCCGGCAAGGGGACGTCGACCGCAGTGCCCGCCGCCGCCCCTCGTGCTTTCGTCCCTGCGTAGGCTCTGCCCATCGATCTATCTTTGTCGGAGAACTCAGGTGGGGACGACGTAGTAGCCGAGATCGGCACAGCAGGCTCCACCTTAATGAGCACATCGAGGGCTACAGTAGGGGCATTCCACTAGCTAGGGGGGTTCCTGAGTAGGTGGCAGCCCCCTCGTTTGAGCCTAAGCGTGTGCTTCCCACCCCCTGGCGCCTAGTAGGCACGTCTCTAGGCGCATGCCCGAGTACACCATTGCTAGTTCAAGCCTGAGCACGTGCTTCCCACCCCCTGGCGCTGGGTGGGCACGCCTCTGGCTGTGGGCACATCACCACGGAGGACTTCCTGCTGTCAAAGTGCCTGCTCGACTTCCTGGGTGATGCTATCTCACACGTAATGCTCGTCGAACTCGACTCAGCCCTTGACGACAACCCTTTGACTAAGAGACAGGCGTTCACTTCAGTGGAGTATGACCTCATGAAGGTACTCGAGTTGATTGCTTGGCTTACTTAGTATAATCCCTAACCTTTTGTTTCCTCTTGTAGAGCCTCATTGTCATGAGCAAAATGGCCACCATGCAGAACAAGAACTTGATGGAGCACAAGAGGGCCACACAAGAGGCTGAGGGTCGAGCAGCCACTATAGAGCGGAACTTGGAGATGGCTGAGAGTCGAGCAGCCACTGCGGAGCGGGACTTGGAGACAGCCCATACTACCATCGTTGAATTGACCTGCAACTTGCTGAGTAGGAGTTCGATGTGGAGGGCCTCTACCACAGCATCTCCCAGTTCACTGACAAGCGAGACAAGGTGGCCACCGCCGTCGTCGCTTCCTCCGAGACAATCTTGGGTCTTGCCCGGGACTTGGGAATCTCCGCAGAGCTTCCTCCTGGCTCCTTTGAGGTCATCGCAAAGACTTGGCTCACCTGGCTGAGCACGATCGATGAGACAGCGAGGGCATCAGTGCTGGGCTTTTGGTGGGCCTGTGTGAAGGCTGCCGTCAAGGTCCTGCTCACCTCCCTTCGGTAAGGATGTCCACGTATGAGGCACTGAGCTTCACCGACTTGGAGGGAGGCCGAAAGGCCATTGCTAACCATGTCCGCTCCTTCTTCACATGAGCGTGGGACTCGCGCAGGTTGAACTACCATGATGGGGTCATCCACCACGCTCATGCCTAATCAGCTGAGGGAGGCTCCTTCAAGGCATGGGAGGGAGGCCCTAAGGGACCGGGTCCATCTTAGGTGTGAGAGGCACCGCCAGCTTGCTAGTGTTCTCTTTTTTGCTTAACTTTGTTTTGTACTTTAGGTCACTTGTCCGCCGTGCTACAGCCGATGCTTGACATAGCCCCTTGTACCCAGGGAGTCGACCTCTTTTGCAGCCACAATGCCATCTATGAATTAGTGTCCTCTTATTTTGTTTCCCTCTCTTTGTTTTTTTAATGCGATCATATGGTGGGATGTTTACAATGAGTGTTTGCCCTTGTAGAAAATGGTGTGGCAAACCAAGTCCGTTGCTGATCGTTCATGTACCAAACCCTCCCGAGCTAAGTCACTTAAGTATTGGTCCTCGCGAAAACATCTAAGCCACAGTGATGTCTAAGGCCAAAGATAGGCCACAACACTGGACATGCTCAGGAATAGACCCTTTTGACTCTATGTTGGGACTCTTTGGTGCGAGGGGTCTTAAATCACAATGACCTATGCGCCGACTAGTGCAACATAGAGTTGGCACACTTAAGACTTATTCTTCAACCTCTTGTCGCTTGGCCTTCTACAACAATAATGTACAGGGACTATGGAGCCACCAACTTCTACTTGCTAAAATAATGTTCGATTACTACTCCCCGCTTCCCTTTTCTTTTTACTAGGGGTATCTTTGTTATGAGTGGCATTTCATTTGGGGGAGGGGAGGCGAGGACGTTGCCATCTCCTATAGGAAAAAATTTGGCACTCGAGTGGCACTTCATTTGGGGAGGAGGTGAGAACATCGCCGTCTCCCATCAAAAAAACTATGCGCTCAAGATGGAGCACACGTGCGGTGCTTTGTTTGGGGCTTGATGCTGGAGGGTGAGCGGGTGTCGACCTCACCCCATAGGCGAGAATGATCAGTGTCAACTCGACCCCGAAGGGGAGGAAGATTAGTGTCGATTCGACCCCAAATGGGAGGATGATTAGCTTCGTCTCGACCCTGGAGGAGAGGATGATTCACGTTGACTCCACCTGTAACAGCCCAAGTTTTTAAAAAAATAAAAAAACATAAAGTAAAATAAATAAAATAATAATTAACTTAGTTTAAAACAAAAATCAAAGATATTTAGTTTCTTGAATTTTAAAATTTTAGTTAACCTAATTTTCTTCTTTAAAAATTGGTCCTTTCTTTAAAAAATATTTTATAAATACCTAAATTTTAGTTGGAAATATTTTTATAAGTTCAAAGTGGCTTTAAAAACTTCTATAAATTTTTCTAAGATTTTTAAACTTTATTTGTAATTTATTGTATTATTTTAAGCTAGAAAAAGAAAAACATTTTAAAAATTAAAATATACTTGAATTAATTCTGAAATTATTTTTCTTGGTCGTTTTAGGTTCCAAGGATTTTTCTGGAATTTTCTTGAATTTTTTTCTTTTTCTTTTTTTCTTTTCTCTCTCCTCCTTTTCTTCTTCTCCAAAGAAGAGTTACGTGCACAGCCAAGAACAGACCTCCATGGCCACGTTTTGGAGCTTCATTCGAAACCTTATAACTTTTGATTTTCTCAACGGATTTACGTGAAATAAATTGCATTCATTTCCTCTCATCAAGCTCCTTTATTCTTCACCGTTTCTCCTCTCATTCATGAGTCGTTTCACGACAATTTAACCCATGTCATTCAAAGATATGGTTGCTTGATCTCCCTCCTTGGACCTCCTTAGCCCCTATAAAAGGGAGTACCGTGAGGCCCTACTCATCCTCACTCACCCCCGAAAATGGTAAGTCCTAACTTTTTTTCCTCTTGGCCGCAATCAAAGTTCTTGTTTCATCGTCCAAGCGACGTTCCTTGGCCTATTGCGTCATCTACAGTAAAGCCCCACCACTTTTGACCACACCATTGGCTTCGCCTCGTCGCGTTCTACACGGTACTCACCTCGCCTTCGCTGGAGCATCATCGCCATAGTGGGCCAAATCGGGTCTCCGTTCCTCGCATCGCCACGGGCGACCGTGCATGCCCGACCAAAACCAAGGTAAGCATCTTGTTCCCCATGTTCTACTCTTCATTTCGCTGCAGCTCTCGCATGTTAACTCTTCTCCGTTTGCCTGAAATATCGACGTCAGCCTATCGGCTGCCTAAAGTCTTGTCCACCACGTTCCGCTAGTCCGTTGGCCAAGCTGTTTACGCCGTTGAGTTCGTCTCGATGCGTTCTAGGCCATGCTTCCCTCCATTTGTCTAAAAACCTTCCCCAAATTTTCGTGTAGACACCTAGCTATGGCCGCAAATGGCACTTCATGTCTCCCGTCTGTCCGGGAATGCTTTCAACAATCCGTTCGCGTCAAAACGTGCCAAACCATCCTAGGTAGTTACCTGTCAGATGGTTTTGGATTCGCCTCACCGAGCACTAAGATATTGAGTTTTTTGTGTTTCGGTACCGACGTCGCTCAAACGACGATTGCGTCGCCTCTGGTGAGTTTTTGGCTTAGCCAATATTTTTCCTAGTTTTGCCTCACCGTGTTCTAGGCCATGCTCACCTTACTTCTCCATGTTCTATTCCCAAAAATTATTCTTTTCCCCAACCCTATGCCATTGTTGCTGTACACGTCGTCACCGTGCTTCGTTTGACGTGCCGTCACTTCCTACATATGCCTCGGGTCCTTAGCAACCTATTTTGCTAGTTAGCTTCACCTCCCGTGCCTTGTCTCACCGACGCCACAGCCAAAAACTGTGAAAGGGCTGCTGTCCATTACTGTTCATGGAGGAATATTCTATTGGAATATTCCTGATTTTTCTTTTTTCAGGATTTTCTGATGCGCCAATTTTCCAATCGCTTATTCTTCTTCGTCTGAATTCTGAATCAAGTGATTCATGTTTCTAAATTCATCTAAATTCATAATCTACCTTTTAGTATATATTTTATAATTGTTAGATTGTTTTGACCGGCCATTGTCTGAGTCTCCTCACCGCCGGAACACCGTCGCCGCCGCCGTCTGAGTTGTGCCACCTCTTCACTTAGCAGTGGACCACCTTCTAGCCACTTCTAGTAATATACATGAGCCCATAACAATCCCCTCGCTCTTCTCTCCATATTTCGCACCCCGTCGATCGCCGCCGTGCCCTACACTGCCAGCGAGCCCACGGGTTTCGTGCGCCGCACCGCCGTCCCTACCGGTCGCTATTTAGATGGTCCGAACGTCTCCTAGAACCAATCGGACTATCCGAACTCCTCTAAACTTTTAGATGGTCCAAACTTCTCCGTGCATCATCACCATCCGATTCCCATCAAATGGCCTCTACTAAGCCCTTCCCTTCTCTTACCCACTTGGCAAGCCATGTCCGCACCCAATCCACGTGGCAGCCACGCAACTACTGAATACTACTCGAAGTTGATCACGACTTCAACCACCGATTACAAAGACAACTTTCGACCTCTCCCAGTGTAACATCCTGAATTTTAGAGCGAGCAAAATTTCAAAGAGTTTAAAATTAATAAGATATAGCCGATGCAAAATAAATAGAAATACAACTATATGAAAAGCTAAAGCTGGGTGTCTTAAAATTTGCATGCATAAATTATATATAGCAACATATCCACACACAAGCTTTAAAAATACAAATAGCAAGGTATATGCATACATGAATCTTAAAAGTACAAATAACAATTAAAAACAAAAGAGTATATTTGAAAAAGAAGCACAAATACTTGAAGAGGGCATTATCTGAAATTTTGTGTGTATGTAAGTATGCCTTAGAAATCCATCGGAGAAATCGAAACATAAAGCAAAAACTCAGATTTTCCTATTTTGGCAGACTCCCTAATTTTCTTCTGTTCCCTGCGGGCCCCCACCTTCTTTCTCCTTTTTCCCCTTTTCTTTTTCCCTCACTGCCCAGCGGGTCCCACACCCCACCTTTTTCCCTGCACAAGCACCAGGCCCACCGGGCAGCCTCCTTCTTCCCCTCTCTTTTCTTTCCTCCCTCGTGCTGCTCTTCTTCCTGTGCGCGCCCCTGCCTTCGCCCCCGGTTTCTTCGCACACCCCCGGTTTCACTCCTCCCCTCCTACCTCCGCCCGGTTCCTCCGCCGCCATCCCCGGGTTTCCCTGTCTCCTCCCCACGCCACCCCTGCGCCGGCCTACCTATCCCGCGCCCCTACTGCACCCATGCGCCCCGCTCTCTCTTGTGTCCCGTCGCCGCCCATGTTGGCCACTCTGCCGCCCCGATGACCTCAGCCACAACAACCGCACAACCCTCCACTAGCTATAAAAGAGCTTCCGAGCCCTTCATCCCCCAGCGCTCTCCCCTTTTTCCTACTTACTCGGCCTCGCATGTGTGTGCTCCCACGCCACCGCCACCATTTCCGGCCGCTCCAGCGGAGCTCCCTACTCTCCACCCGCATCCCAGCGCGTCTCCTCCTCCTGGGCACCTCCCCTGGCAGCCGATTGGGTTTTCTTGAAGCGCAGCTCGTCGCACAGCCCGTTTTGCCCCAAATCCAACCGCCAGTGCTCTCACATCAGCCATCTCTTCCACAAGGCGCTCCGACTCGATTCCTTCCAGTGGAAGCACCTCGAAGGCACCCTCAAGCTTTCCCAACCGTCGCCCGGAGCTCTCCCCCGCCGGAGTGCCCCCTCCACGGTGACCACCCGCCGCCGCCTCTGGCCTCCGTCGCCGGCTCACCTCGGTGCCTCTCTAGCCAAGCCAACACCTCAGGTGAGTCTCCCTTGGTCCTCTCTCGCTCGTGCTGACTTTCCCTTCTCCTCCCCTCCCCCATGGCGCAGACGCCTCATTTCCTTTCCATGGCCGGTCGCCGCCACCCCTGTGCGGTTCACAGTAGCTCCATGTTGAATTCCTATGACCCATTTTGACCTCCATCGACGCCACCTTCCAGTCATCTCCTTGCCGGCAACCCCAGCTGATCAGCATGCCGCCTAACTCTCTTCTTCCCCTTTTTGCCCTGTTCGGCCGACCAGCTGAACTCATGTAACGTGCATATGTAAATGTATATGCAACTCTGTAGGAAAATGTATATGTAATTGTGGATGTTTGCAAGGGAACGAAATCACTATTGAGAGTATAATGAACAAGATTGACACAAACCATACGACAATAAATATTGCAGAGATGACTAATGTAAGGTGTAAACTGTAACTAATGATCCAGGGCATTAGAGCGTTGTGGGAATCCTTTTCGAATATTGAGTAACTAACTCGAGTATTTAGCCACTATACATTTGCGATTATCGGTCATCTTGCATATAATTAGATAAGCTCCCAATATGAAAAGTAAGCCTTGGTTATGCATTGTGTAAACTTTAAGTAATTGAAAGTTTAAATGTCATGTAAGCCTTTTTAAATGATAGCTAATGCAAGTAATTAGTATAAACTCATATAAGAATGTAATGGCCTACGATCTAGTTGTGAGTATATAAAGGTATATGTACATGTATGATTAGCAATAGGAGTAAGTTGTTAAAAATCAAGTAAACTTCATTGTTAGAAGAGCTAATTTGGTTTGATAAATAATCCAGGATACTATGAGGTATTTTGTAATAGTCTCGAATTGAATTATGCATTTAAAAGTGACATATAATCTAGTTGTAGGTATAGATATATATGTAATAAATAGTAGGAAGAAAATGGATCAAAATCAAATGAGATTTAATATTGGCTAAAGTCACATGTTAATCAAGACTAACAAACTGATTATTTTACAAGGATTAAGTTAGTTGAATATTGGGTAGTATGGATTCACAAATAGAGATCATCTCCAAACTTAAAAAGGTAGGCCTTATATAGATCACATGTAAATAAAAATATAAATATCATGAAAGACCTTTTTAAATAGTAGTTAATATAAATAGTTATCATAAACCCAAATAAAAGGACAATGATATATAGTCTAGTGATGAATATATATACATGTGGTAATAGGAGTAAAGTTGTGAAAATCAAGAAAGGTTTTAATAAAATAGAAGTGTTGGAAAAGCTAACCTTGAGTAGTGCATATCTAAAAGACATGGTAAATGATTTAGAAAAGAAAAATGTATTATTAATAGTTGTTTTGTAGCCTATCGGATAAATAAAAATATTATAAAAAGGGTAGCTGCGGGAAAACACCCAAATGTTATAAATGCGAACTCTGAAATAAACCTAATAAGTCCCATCGATACACCTTGCATATAGAGCCAGTGCCCTAATTCGTATAGGTTAGCGCTCAGCAAAATACTTAGCTAAATTCATACATCTATACCCTAACTCATGGAACTTCCTTAATAAATATAAAATTATAAAAAGAACATTATTAAATAAAGCAGGTCGAGCCATGATATTCTGCGGTCTGCTATACTTAGCCAATCTTTTGTTCTGGCAAACCTTCCTCCCGCCATAATCACTCCTTTTTGTTTTTCGCCATTCATCGCTTTGCTCTAACCCCGTTGAATCCGTTAATTCTCTGTGTCCAATAAATTCTATCAAAAGTCACCCTTTAACTCATAATAAAACTTTGGTTGAATTTATTTGGATTTTACCTGGATCTTTTTGTGTTATTTGGGTTTATTGGATTTCATTGTTTAGCATGTAATTAGAGACTGGAATCCGGAAGAATCAATAGATCCAGCAAGACCACGATTCAGAAGATCCAAAGCTCAAGATCAACAAACGAGGAACCTTTGAGTGAGCTCAAGACCGCGGTAAACCGCGCCAGGTGAGTCAATACTTGATCATTTTGAATACCCATTTTGCAAATTATTTATATTCAAATTACCAAATGCATGCTGTTATTTTATGTGCTATAATATGTTGGATTTCATGCTTTAGTTAGCTACCCTTTTTAGCAAGTGCTACTATTATACCTTTCTGGCACATTTATACTGTGAACATTGATATCCCTAGGAAAACTTATAAATGTAAAAATTTCAAAAGAATCAGTTACATTTATATCACTTGGCATAGCATTGCTTAGTCTCAGGAGTGTTTAAAATACCCCAACATCATATGCAAATGCAAAAAATAGTTTTGGGAAAGGTTGAAGTTGGTAATGGTCGGGCACTTTTAAATGCTTATAATTTATGCCCCAAAAATCCCCAAAATTTCTGGTGTGTCTGGGCGGATGGTTCGAGGGTGTGGTGCAACGGTGTGCACGAGAGTGTGGTTTGCGGTAGAACCATCCAGATAAACAAGGACCGAATTGGGTCATGACCTCCCATTGTAAAACAATACAACCATAAGTCTGCAAAGTGCAACTTGGCTAAGTAAACCCTACCGAACTTCGGACTCATCTCACAACTTAGGGGAAAGAAGGCCATGGCAGGGAGGGGCTGAAGGGACACCAGTGGAGGGTGACTTGTTTCTCTTATTTTACTAGCGTATGGGAAGGGAGCTCGAGGCGCTAGTAAAAGAGTGATTAACATCCCGCGCAGCTATGGGTCCCACCACAAGTGGGGTAGACTCATAGGGTGAGATGAGACCCCGAGGCCAGGTAGTGTTAAAAGGTTACTGTGATGATCCACTCGACTGCATGACCAAGGAATCATGCCGGACAATGGGCGGATTGTCTCTTGTGGTGAAAGTGTATAAACTCTGCAGAGTCAAAACTATTCGAATAGCTGTGCCCACGATCAAGGGCAGACATGGGAACTTAACTCTGATATAATTCTGTTTCAAAACAATTCTTAAAAAGGATGGGATCTGGAATGGGAAAACGAAGGACGACAGAATGTCCTGGTTTGTGTTGTCCTGGGTGTCGTCCAGGTGGTAAGTTAAGCGGCTATAACGTTGAAAAGTGGATATATGGTGCAGGTGTCATGTAACGGTGGATGAAATCTGTACTTATTCTATCATCACAATTCTTTTCAAAAGCATTATGATTTTAGTCCAAATGTCTAGGTCTAACAATTTCTTATACATACATCTTAAGTCCTTTAAAATGCAAATTCCAGCAAATAAAATAACCTGAGCCTATCCTTTGTCAATCCATACATGTTATATACTTGCATTCTGTGTGTTGGCTCGCTGAGCACGGTGGTTAGTGTTCTCACACTCGCATAACAAAAATCTAGAATCTGGAGTCAAATCGCTGTACTTCAGCCATGCACCAAGTCATAATGGAGAAGAATACAAGAAGGCCAAGAACTAGATCGCGAAACCCCAGTTGGCTGCCTGTGGGTCTCACCTGTATGCTTCGTTTTCCGCTGCTGCTTTTATTACTTTCGGCCTGATCGGCCTGTGTGTAAGTATTCTATTATAATTACGCTTCCGCTTGATATGTACTTTGATGTTCAATACTGTATCTGTGAGCACTATCTATTGATCCAGGGAATAGTGCGGTGGAATCACAGAGGATTCTGGATTGAAAATCTGAGTCTGACACCCAGCCATCTGATTCTTAAGACTCCGATGTCCGAAGGCTCTTTAGACTCCGCCGTCAGAGGTTCTTTATACTCCGACGTCCGGAGGCTCTTTAGACTTCACCGTCTAGAGGTTCTTTAGACTCCGACCGTTTGGAGGCTTCTTTAGACTGCTCGGAGCCTTCAACTTTGACTTCGACCTTCAACCCTAGAGACTTCGACCTTCGAAGACTCCGATTTTGACTTTGACCTTCGGAGACTTCGACTTCATCCTTCGACCTTCGACTCCAGCCTTTGACCTTCGAGCTCGGAGCCTTCGACTTCGACCTCTATCTTCAAACCGACCATGGCATCCGTCTTCGAACCGACCATGGCTATTGGATCGTTTTGACCTCCACACGCTCCGATCTCTCTGAACCCTCTGATCTCTCTGACCGCTCGACTCCGACTACCCTTAGTTCTCGACTGTTATAGTGTTCTGCGACCACTGTACAGTTCCGACTGGGTCGTCGTCTGAATCTTCGAATTTGACTTCACTCGTACCTGGAGTCTTTGACCTTCGTAACTTCGACCGTTGAATCGACCATGATTTTGACCACGGCTTCAGTTACGCCTTCGATCATGGTTTCGACCATACACAAATATTGTAGCTTCCAACTACTTTTTCTTCAAAAAGAAAAGAATTCCTTTTATTTATTTCTTTGGAATTCAAATTTCCAGAAGTCGTCCTCCTTCTCCCTAACTCCATTGGACCAATTCAAATTCCTAAAGTCATATTCTATCTCCTAGTATATATTTTATTTTTTATTTTTTGGATTTTATTTGAGTTTAGTTTGTTCTGGCTTTTCGCGTATAGATTACGATGACTCCGGAGAGTTCGACTTCGATGATCCGCAGCACCAAGACTTCAAGTACGGCAAGTTACACATTTGATCATGTTGCTCCCAGTAATTTAAATTACTTATGTTGTTTTTGAAATTATTATGCATGCGTACTTTTATTCAAATCTAATTTAAATTTGATTTAAATTCTAGTTATACCCCAAATCCTTTGTGTATGGACAAGTTTGATATTGAACATTCTTATACCTTGTCACTATAGAGAAAAACCTAGTTAGTACAATAGTATTGACTAGAAATTTTATAGATTTGCTTAGCCATGCTTAGAATGATTTAAGTGAAAATATTTGTTTCACTTCAGAACAATGATTTTCTAAAATGTATTCTTGACTTCGGTGAGTCAGAAAAGTATATGAAATGTTTCAAAATAAAATATGAAACTTGATTTGGACCTAGACTAATGGTTAGGTGGTGGGTGCTGGCATGCATTGTTGTTCAGTGACACAATGTTGATTGTCAGGCACAAGGGGTATGTAGTTTGAGCTTAAGTCAAGTTAAGGACCGGTCTGTGAGGTACTGTTGCAAAGCCATATCGTACTATCACAAGTCTGGCATAGGACAGATCTGGCTAAGTAATTTGTGAAATTCCAAATACAGTTTCGTTATAGGCTAAATGTGAGCATGGCGTAGGCCACGAGAAGTCTCACATGACACAAGAGGGAGCTCTAACTTGTGGATTCAAGTTATGGTGAAACCTTAGTGGCGGTGTAACTATTTTGGCTATGGAACATTATAACAGCCTTGTCATGATATCCTCGCCGCACATCAAAGGAAGTGTGTTTATCCGGTGGCAATATAGGATGATCATATCTTATAGGTAAAGCTGTACAACCTCTGCAGAGTGTATAATCTATTCTGGATAGCCGTGCCCACGGTTATGGACAAGCTGAGTAAAGTTTTTCATGGATTAGACTTTGGTTTTTAAAAAATAATTTCTGAAAAGGTCTATAGATGGATGAAATCCATGGGAGATTAAAAAAGCATATGAATGGATAGAATCCGTATAAGATCTTTTGGAAAAGATAGACTAGGTAGGATACCTGTGAATAGGTTAGTGTTTGGTCAGAGCCTACACTAATGATATTATTTTATTAAATTACTCTTTCTTTCTATTGTATCAAATTCAGTTTTTGAATCTATTTACTGTATTTACTATAATTCTGCTTTTACGCACAAATAACCTATTATACCTTTCATTGTCAATCCTTATGCATACATGGACTCTGTTAAACCTCCTGGTGTAATTTGTGGAGTATTTTATGTACTCATGTTGCTTCATTCACTATTTTCACAGAAGGACTTCATCAACATCGGTGAGAATAACGACGAGTAGGCCATGTCTTACAGTCATTCGCCTGTGGGCAGGCAGGATGGGCTACTGCTTTATGGTTCCTTTTCCGCTGTTTATATTTAATTTTAGTTTATGAACCATTGATGTAAATTTTGGCCATCAGGCCCATATTTAGTTAATGAATAAATGTCATTGTACATGATATGAATCTTTGTTATCCACTGTATGCACTAGCTTGATCCTGGACTAGTGCGATTTAAACAGAGGATCCTGGAGTCATTGCTCCGGGGTCCGACACCACCCCGGAGGGGAGTATGATTAGCGTTGACTCGACTTGGGCTGTATCCTAAAAAACACAAAGTATTCCACAAGAGCATAATAATGGCATGTGTATTTTAAGGCAAGGGGCATCATATTAGGCCCGATACAAGTGACAATAGGCGAGGGGCATCATAGTAGGCCCGGTGCAAAAAAGATACCATGAAGGTGACATGCTAAGCTTAGAAGCTATATGTAGTACTTACGCAGGTTGTTCGCATTCCAACTATGCTTAAGCTCGATCCCATCGAGTGATTGAAGTCAAAATGATCCAAGATGAGTGACACGTATGACTTCGTATGGTCGTTCCCACTTGGAGCTCAACTTCCCACCAAGGTCCAGGCTGAGGCGATAATAGTACACCCTGAAGTCTCATGGAAAGTCCACCCATGTAAGGTGCAGAAGCAGCGGTTGTCACCGCGTTCGAGACGTTGCTTCTCCCACATTCGACCACCCTCCTGATCGTGCCCTCTGTGATGGTTCTAGTGGCCACTGTGGTGGTCATTGTTGCGATCGCTGTGATGGTCATCATTGTGGCCGGTGCAGCGACCATCATGGCCATGGTGCGATTGAGCATCTTTTTTGACGTAGTACACGGGGCAGTGGCGGCGTTGCCGCCTCTTATTGGCCTCAGGGTCAGACGGGTATGACAAGGCCATGGCAGCCGAGGCTTCCTCCTCCCAGTGAGTCCTCCCCTCTTTGGACTTAGAATATTTCTCCATGATGGAAAGTAACTCTACCACTATCTTCGACTCCTTTTGATCCAGCTTGTTGGCCAACTCTCCCTTGCACAAAGCCCGCTGTGCTGCTTCAACGGCGCTCATGTCAGAGATACCCTGGACATGGCAATGGATATGAACAAACCAGAGCATGAAGTCTTAGATAGACTCGCCTGACTTTTTCTTGAGCACGTGCAGGTCGGAGGACGTGATGGGCTTGTTCCGGCTTCCTTAAAAGTACCTGCTCAACTTTTCCTGAAGCTGATCCCACGAGTACACTGATCATAGTGGGAGGGAAACATACTAGGATTGAGCGACCCCTGAGAGGGCTAGGGGCAATCTCTTCACCATGATAGCCTCTCGCCCTCCCACTGTTGCTACGACAGTTTCATACACATGAACAAACTCCATCGGGTCAGAGCACCCCACGTACTTGGTGACCTCAGGCATTTGGAAATGCACGGGCCATGGAGTTGCTTGTAGGCTCAGGCTTAGCAGATTCGAGCAGTCGGTGAGACAGGCCACCTCGTGAGTAGGAGCCCCTTGGGGCGAGGAGGCACGAGGGGGACCTACACGGGATTAGGCATAGGATCTTGCACCTAGTCAGCCTAAAGCAAGTCAGCCCCTTGGGATTGCGGCTTATTCTTGCAATCCCCGTTGAGGCTAAGTCTTCCCTTCGTACTTGGTCGATTTGTACTCATAGGTCATTGGCTCTTTAGGTCCCAGCTAAAGGTTGTAGGCTTACTCGAGCATGAAGCTCGGCCAGCTCGGCCCGAAGGACCTCAATCTGAGGGACCTCGAGCGTGTCGCCACTCGAGCTAAGACGCGTGCTTCCTCCAAATGGCTCCTAAGCCATTCAGCTTCTTGCATCTCAACCATCGACAGGGGTCACACCTTGGCCCGCGCCATCTCAAGTTGTGCTCAGAGTTCCCTCACTTAGCAGGCTTTGGCTACGGACTGGAGAGCCTCGGCTTGCACTTCTCTCAACTACCTTTAAAGGTCCTCCAATTCTCTCTCCACTTTCTCATGGACCCTTAGGAGGTCAGCCTCTTGGGAGCCTCTGTAGAGGCATCCAGGTGCGCTCCCCGCCCTGGAGCGGTGCAGGCTATGACCTGACTTGACTTCGACCTTGGGGGTTCGCACCCTCAACCTCCATGGCGTTCTGTGCCTTCCTCTTCTTGGGTAGCATGGCTTCTTGTTTAAGTCCCTACAGACTGCGCTAACTATCGTCGGTACGAGTCCGGACAATAAACTTATCAACGCCCCTGGTCAGAGTATGAAGACCACCGTGGGTGCGTAGGGACCTCAAAATACCACAACCACCATAAAAGAGACCTCAAAGTATCTCCACCACCACCAAGTGAATTCAAGAAAAGTATTAGGGTTATAAGAGTGGCATCCGCTCTCTCTTTACAAGGAGTCTTATTTATAGGGGAGAGGGGGTGCCTTTAGGGTTTAGCCTACTCCTGGGGGGGTATTTTGGTTATTTGCTCCATATGGGCCTTGCCAGGTCTGGGACTCCGAGGTCGGTCCGGGGTCCTCCTAAGTACGGTATTGCATAGTTCGTCTGGAGTTGGTCTGAGGCCCTCCTAGAGACGGTCTTGCATACTTCGCCCAGGGTTAACCTAGGGTCCTCCTAGGGATTGTCTTACATGCTTCGACTGAAATTGGTTTAAGGACTTCAAAGTAAATCTTCCGTAGGCCCAAGATAGCGTGGAACCCTCCCCCAACAATGACGTGTAAGTGTTGAGCAATGCCCTGTTCTTTTCATGGGATCGAGACAAGGACAAAGCTCATTACTGTGATAATTTGGCAAAATAGACTCTGAAGTTAGACAGATAGATACGTAAGGAACGAGTCATACGCGCCAGGACAACCATACCGGTGTTCTGTCACCGAAGGACATGTTGCTCTTGTTTCCCTTCACGTTCACGTTCTAAAGCAAGTATATTGGAATGTGTAGCAAGGAACGAGTCATACGCGCCACGAACGAGTCCATTTTTTGTGTGTGTGTTTAACGGCATTTGAGAACAACTATATGGAAATGTGTAGCAAGTTAGCGTGCAAATTAGTCTCGCTCTTTTTAATTAGTCTCGCTCTTTTTTTTTTATAGTCTTTAGACTCCTTTCCTTGTTAGAGGAAGAAATCTGATAGTGCGCTACCCACTGTGTTGAACAGTTCGCGAAACCAAGTAGGCCGACTTGTGATTTGTGAAGGTTGTTTACTGCAAATTACTTACTAGAAATGTATTCTACTCGCGCGTTCACAAACTTGGATGCAGATGCATCTAGAAGCTGTGGGATAGTTGACCCGATATTTTTTTTTCCACAAAGGTCTAACACCCAATCCGAAGCTCGATCTTAATAAAATTTGTCCCTCACTAAAGCTCAGTCCGGCGTTGCGGTATATATTAAAAACTTTTTTTCACTTTTGATGGAATAATTACTATTTCTTTACCTACAAAAACATAATAACCATACTAGACTCGGCAATAATTACTATTGTAAACTAAATTAAGACAGCAAAAAAACTGCTCAAACAACCGCAAACTAATCCTAGACGCTAATTGAATGGCTAACCTTTAAATATATAATACCCGGATCCGCAACGTCACACC
Organism: Melocanna baccifera; assembly: GCA_036346265.1. Classification (NCBI taxonomy): domain Eukaryota; kingdom Viridiplantae; phylum Streptophyta; class Magnoliopsida; order Poales; family Poaceae; genus Melocanna; species Melocanna baccifera. The sequence goes on from JAYEVJ010000041.1 coordinate 149,397, forward strand.
CGAGGAAGATTCAACAAGAAAAAGAATACCGAAAGAGCAACGGGACGGGAGCGTAAAGTATGAGTCCACTCGAGGTTCGTCGAAATTTTGCCAAAGTTTCTGTCCTTTCGCTATACTTCGAAAGAAATTTGTATCGTTCAAATTATTACGTGGCTTGAAATTCTGCCAAGTTTGTTGTATGGGTTGTTACCGAGAATTAATCCAATCCAATTTATTTGAGCCATGGCTTCCTCTCACTATTTTGACCATTTCCCCTAAATCAATTTTGGGGTTCCAACACGGGAACACTGTCGGTATTGCCTTCTTTCTCCAAGCCGACCATTGCCTGACTGCGTTGTTCTTCACAACGTGCGGCCTCAAGCCAATTCCTTGCATCTAGAGCACCACCTCCACTTCTTCATCCAAACACCTAACTCAATTTAGTCGGATAAATGCCGGTTAACTGCCGCCACGGTCACGGACCATGGCCGGCGCTGCTTCCTGTCGGTAGCCAGCACTGATACGCATCTCCCCACAAATTCATCACCACTAGCCTGCACATGATTCTAGGATTTCATTTTTCTGGTCACCGCTCCCTCTCGGAGTTTCCGTTCAAATTTCTTCAATTTTGATTGAAATTTATCCAAATTTCAATTGAACCGTTGAGCGAAATTTTGACCGAAATACCAAAATTTTCGTGATTTCACCACCCAACCTAATAAAAGATATTCAAAACGAAATAGTAGTCCACGCGCATGCTACTGAGAGAGAGACAGACGACGACGAGGTTATTTAACCACCGTCCATCGTGTCTCTTACTCTCTTAGGTCAATCCAATTAAGCGAAGATGATGTCCATACTGTTCCGACCCGTCGTCTTCCTTCTCTCCTCTCTCTCCCGCTTCCTCCTATGGCTTCTTTGTGGCCTCAGAACCGTACTCTTCTTCCGGAGGAGCAGCAGCAAGCCTCCTCGTCTCGTCGCCGTCTCTGCAGGTGATCGGTTGAGCGCTCTCATCCTTTATTATTCGCCGTGCTGATTTCACCAGCCAATGTGGTACTGTCATCAACTCGCTGTTTGTTTTCGGGATCTGACGTGCAGGATTTGAATGGACAATCACCAAGTTGTTCATGTACATTTTCGTCCTTGTCACCTTCGTGCTGCTCCTGCTGTGCCTGCTCCGAGGATGCTGCCGCGCGGCTCTGGTGTGCCTTCGCGGGGCGGATCTCCGGCGCTGCTGGGGTTACCTGAAACGAACCATCGCTGTTTGGCGAGCTGAAGATGATCACGGCCCCCTGCTTCAGCAGAACTTGGCGAGGTGCTTCTCGTTCCGGGAACTCGAGGCCGCCACTGACAGATTCTCTGACCAGCGCAAGCTCGGCAACGGGTCCTTCGGTGTCGTCTACAAGGTAGTTCTGGCTAATGGAAATATAGCATGGAGACTGTCTAACGGAGCTTAAATATTACAAATTAATACTTTTCGCTAAATCTCAACCGTTTAGACTAGATTTGACTGCTTGTCATGTCAGATCTTTGTCGCGAAAAGTGGCGAGAATCTTTGTTACTATTATTCGTGTGGTGCAGGGAGTTCTTCGTAGCGGTGAGGAGATAGCCGTGAAGAGGCTCAACATCGCTGGGTCCACTCCAAACGAGCAACACCAGTTCGAGAACGAGGCTCGCCTTCTGCAGCTGCGGCACCTTAACGTCGTGCGTCTGGTCGGCTACTGCTGCGAGAGGCAAGAGAGGATGCTATGCTTTGAGTACATGCGCAATGGAAGCCTCGACAGGTTTCTCTTCGTCGGTAATCATCTCGCGATCTGTACCGAGTCAAGCACGAAATTGGCGTGCGTGTTTACTTGGGCAAAGGTCAAGCCTTTCTTTTAAAAAATTTTAGGGAACCGTGAAAGAAGATTCCGAATAGTTGGATATATATGCATATATATATATATAATATGTATATACATACATATATATATACACATATTTCCTATGGTATGAGATACGACATAGAGTGTAATTACACCTGAGTGTAGAAAAGAGGCTTCATATACATACATATATATATATATATATATATATATATATATATATATATATATATATATATATATATATATATATATATATATATATATATATAAATATACACACACACACACATACATACATACACAAATCCAATTCTAGTCTATCTCTAATAGTCTTTTGCACAAGTCGTATACTCTAACAAATGGAAATGGTCAAATATCGTCCTTTTAATCTAGAATTTCCTGAAATTTATTTAAGAACCAGCGAGTGCTGAGTATTATATTAATTAGAAGATAGAAAGAGTTATTTACATGGGTTTTACAAAATCACGAATAACACTCGTGAGAAAGCAAGAGAGGATACTCCAGACTTCACAGGTGACCAACAACACGACAAGCTAGAGAGAAGAGCATTGAAAAAGGCATGGAAAAAGGCTCAGAAGATGCTTTTGTCAAGAACTCTGACAGCACCAGGGTTTCAAATCTCGGCGGTAACCAGTTTTACCGGTGCCGACCGGGAGATAAAAAACCTGTCCGATTTGTTTCAATTCCAATTTGAATTTTTGAACATAAAAGTTGGATTCTCTAATGATGTTTACAATATTTAATGTTAATCCAATGTATTAGGACCTCTTGTGCTTGACTTGGTACTTTTTACTATGAATATATTTGAATTTTACAATGTTTAATGCTAATCCACCGGTTTTTTCGGTTTTTTCACCGGTTTTCCGGTAACCAGCCGGTTACCGGTCTCCTCCCGCCCCGCCCACAAAATTTATTTGCCAAATTTTATCCGATTTTTATCCGGGATTTCCGGTTACCGGTACCGCCCGGCGGCCGGGATTTACCCCGGTAGCGGGATTTCGAACCTTGGACAGCACATGACTCATCTAATAAATGCTAGTCAAATAGTTTATTGTGTAAGTTTAACCCTTTCTTTGACACAATTAAATTTAACCATCAATATGTAAAAAATATCTAGTTCACCACATGAATTTGGTGCTACTAGATTCGTCATGAACTATACTTTCATATATAATACATAATTTTGGGATTCATAACAACATAATATGATAGAATTTAGATGCAAAAGTTGTATCTTAGACATGCAATGTCATTATTCAAAGCGACTTATATTTGCAATCTAATGGAGTAGCTTCAATTAATGATGCATAGCAATTGACAAATACATTGTGATGCAGCATCTCCGCTGCAAAATTCTCCCATGCGAAGGTGAGAGATTGCTTTACATAATTCCATAGCTTGCTTAAAGCAACTGCCCTTCACTGCACACGAGCAATTCTTCTGTTATTGATGAAATAAGCACACCTAGTTGTGAAAGTTCTAAAAAATCCTCCAAAAAACCATATGTAAGGAGGTTGTGTTTGTTAACAAATGATAATTTTCATATCCAACTTAATCTGATTTTCAAGATATGAAAGAGACAAGTTCTGCTCAAATCTTGGTTTTTTTCCTATCTTGCAAAGGGAGTTAAGTTTGACCTTGAAAATGTGTAGAGATGTATAGCATGCCTTCCCTTCCATCTGGTAGTTGTTCAAGAACTTTTTAAAACTGCCGCACCTAGTTTTCATGGGGTTTTCAATACTTAAATGGTTTCACTAGATATTTCATTTTTGCTATTAAATTTTAAATATATGTAAAATATGTAGAATCAGGTAAATAACTTTGAATATTCAGGGAAATAAATCATATACGATGGATGGATGGGCTAATTCAGATGACATTAGATATTTTGCAGCATAAGAAACCTGTCACAATTGGTGTTATTTATACTCAATCCACTTGCAAATATAAGTCACTTTAGCCCTCTAACTATAGATCATTCTACAACTTAGGCACAATTTCCACATTTCTTCTTGTGATGCCATTATTGGATGATGTTCGTATAATCATCAATAAGTGAGGCATATTTCTCAATCTCTTTCATTCTCACACATATTTAAGAGAAAAGCAGGTAAGTTTAGGAATAAAGAAAGAGCAGTAAGGTGATTTACTTTACTCTCTAATTTTGTGCTAAAAAAAATTAAATTACTTATATTTGAAATCGTAGAACATGACAGTAAATGCCATCCTACATGATGAGAAGTGGCACATCCGAATGGGTGTGTGGTCCACTTTTTGCATACGGCAATCGTTCAGCTCCAATAACTCGGTTGGGAACTGACTGATGAATTGAGGCATACTTAGCTGGTTCGCCCTCGCCCAATGTGCTTTGTACTTTGCTCCATATGTGGATACTGATCTGGAAGGCTTACATCGGAGATGCTTTAACTACCGTATCTACTAAGTGAGAAGCAGCATGCCAACTAGGATTGCTACCATGAATTTTTTTTGTCATAAAAGCATAAAGGCTTTTGCTTGGACGGTGTTACGACCGATGAATTGATTTCTTTTCACTGTTTGTTACTACTAATCTTACCATCTGTATTTTTTCTCCCTCCGTGGTCATGTTTGAGTTTGAACTTGTGCCAGGTTATATGTGAACCTCCACACTACCTCTCGATTATTTAAACAAACTTTTAAGGACCCAATTAGAATAGGGAATCTGGATAGGAATTATGTTAGGAATAATCCCACATTGGTTGTGGGAGAGGAGAAAGCACAACTTATAAGTGTGAGGGAGCCCTCACCAATTGGACTAGTCTTTTGGGGGGGGAGAAGGCACAATACCACTTATAAGATTGTTGCTCTGTCTCCGTGGGCTTAGTTGTGTTAAGCCCATTTGGACCTGTGGCCCGGAGAGTAAACCCGGTTCCAACATTTGGTATCAGAGCCCGGTTCTAACATCTTTGGCCCAATGGACACTAGGATGTGAACGTCTCAGGGTGTGAATCTGAGAGACCGTCAGTGTACGGTGAATGGGCAGTGAACGGCTGAGAGACACCAATGTGTGAAGGGGGAGATTGTTGGAATAGTCTCACATTAGTTGTGGAATGACATGGGACCTAACTTAAAAGTAGGGGAGTCTCTCACCTCATCGGCTAGCTTTTGGGGTGAGAAGACCCTTACGATCCAACAAATTATAGGAGATTTTCTGCTGATTTTTTGAAATTTCATATGAATTTTCAACGCAAGTTCTGTTGTTCCAAAGAGAGTGGGGTGCATGCAAGAGGGATGCACTACTAGTAGCTCGTTATGATGAAGAGGCTGCCGCCTCCATGGGCGGCGTTTTTCTCCGGCGACAGCAGTCAACCGACAGTTTTGGGAATTAGGATTTACCAGGGTTAGGAAGAGGTTCAACGCCCCTGTATTGGAAGGGTGGGAGGTGGCGGTGATGGCTGTGTGGCGAGGCAGTGGTGGCACTGCTGGGCACAGCATAGGAGCTAGGAGGGCGGTGGCATGCGGCACAGCAATGAGCCTGACCAGCAGTTAGGTTCAGTTAAACATGTGGCGGTGGCAGTGGGGGCAGAAAGAGGTGGCAGGACGATGAGTGTGTTGTTGGCCGTGGGTGGTGGAAACGGTCAACTGACCAGCCGTGGAGCAGATGGTGGCACCTGCAGTTGCAGCAGGAGGCATTCCACTAGGCAAGGGTAGGGGTTATATGGAGGTGCACAGAGCTTGCCGGTTATGAAGAAGAAACAGCAGTAGCAGCCAGCAGCAGCAGCAACAGCCAAGTAGGGGTCGAGAGGGAGCAAGAAGACGACACGGTGGATCGCGCTCTAGTGGTGGAGTTGGTGCACCCTTTAGTTAATGCTGCATGCACCAGTTTCCCCTATATTGTTTTTTTAGGACTATCCCCCCGCCCCTCTCATAGATTTCCATATGCTCCCTCGATTCTGTTTTACCGGACTTTTTTATTTTTTAGGTGCCATGATGCAGACTTTGATTGCTACTTTTTGTACTTTTACACTACAATATACTAATAAAGTTATAATATTATAAAAATGTTTTAACAATAAATATAATGATGTAACTTTTATATAGTTAATCTAGGTAGTTTTAAGTTTATTGAAAGACAAATTTTTAGTTTGACAGCACTATTTCTAGGAAGTAAAGTAATAAAGATAGAGTGACTAATTCACTAATTACTTTCAAGGGAAAATGCAGGAGAAATTGTCTTATTTTGAATGAAACAATGCCTCAAAATCAAAAAATAGTATTATTTTAAGATCAAGTCAAAATTAGTAGTTGATGCTGCAGGGAGGGGGAGAACGTCGACGCTTGCCTGGGGAGACCGCTACAGGATAATCAAAGGAATAAGTTGCGGCTTACGTTACCTCCACGAGGAATGTGAGAAGCAAACCCTTCACCTCGACATCAAGCCTAGTAACATCTTACTTGACGACAACATGAACCCAAAAATCTCTGACTTCGGCCTGTCAATGCTTGTTGACCGTGGCGCCACGCACACGATTGGGAATATTACTGTACCCATGTAAGTTTACCATTCTTTTAACCTCTTAACTCAGGTTTAAAGAATATTTTTTAGAGGAGATTTAAAGAATACTTTTTGTGCTTGATGTGATTGTTTGTCTAATATGTGGATCTTGACGTCATGTAGAGGGTACACTGCACCTGAGTACGTCAACTACGGGAAAATTTCGGAGAATGCAGACGTTTACAGCTTTGGCATTCTCCTTCTAGAGATCGCCCTCGGCAGAGAAAATTCCTCATTTGACCGTACACGCACCAATCACGATGGGATTATTATTCATGTGAGTATGTATTCCTTTCTTTTTCAAAAATAGATATACTCTTTTGTACATGCAACGTGTATATTTTGTATCTGTCATCAATGTTTGCACACTATTTATTCGCAAACTAAAGGGTGAAATAAATATGATTTATGCCAAACCTATTAAGCTTCTGAAAACTTTAACGAAAAACGAAAATACCCATATTCGGTGTCTCTTTCACTCCACACAACTGCGTCGTCACCTACCTAGCTTCCTAACAAGAAAAAAGTGCGTGTATATATGGAACAACAAAACACACACTCAAAACACCAGCACCTAGGGAACAAGATGCAATGGCAAATCTGTCATTTTCCAGTAGGTCAACTTGGTTACGTTTGACCGTTAATATATAATGGCATAAAGCATTATTGTTTTGTATTTTTGCTTGCAAATACAAGAAAGCCACATTAGCATACACAAAATTGTCTGGTGAAAAGATAATCCTTATATGACCCAACTTGATCTTAAAAACAAACATCAACGATCGATTTTATTTTAGGCTATAATATTAGAAACTTAAAAATATGATAATAAAAAGTATATTAAAATAGAATTTATTGTTACAATTTTTTTCTTCAAAAACTATATAATATTAAACTTATTGTTAGTTAAAAATTATGAAGCTTGACTCTCGAAATGCGCGAGGGCCTTGCATTTCAGATGAAGTATATGCAATTTAATGGAAGGGACTTGTCTTTTGAACAAAGATACACTACGGGGTTTTAAATTTGTAGCAGAGTTCCCCTTAGGTACCTAAACTTCAAATTAATTAACTTGATACATCCTCGTACATGTAACTGCAGCATGTAATTCATTCCGGCTTTTTAGTTAGCTAAAAATGTAGATATATTGGTGAAATAAACTGTCTTGTTTTTAGAAAAAACCTTCCATTTATATCAATAACATATAGATAAAGTACATGAGTAACCAACTTTTACATTGAAGATTCTTGAGGAACAATAGGTTAAAATAATTAAGTTCTTGAGTCGACGAGCGCATTGAACTTCTTTATTTTTCTCACCATAAACTTTGTATCTTATAATGGCGTCATGATTGCCAATGATGATGACAGCGGGTGGTAGATTGTCTATGGTCTTATTGATACGTAGGACTTATGCCTCAATAGCAGAGTTACGTTCGTCGAAAGAAAAATAAGAGATTTATTTATACCTAACTCAATGGGGTGTCGATCTATAACGGTGTCTTCATCGTTGTCTACATAAGTTGGTCCCATGAAACATATCACGTAAAGAAAATCTGGCAAATAACTCACTGGAAGCGAATAAAACTAGAACAAATTGATATATGAAACAAAATAGAAAAAAAAACAAAGAAGTCTAAAATTATTTCTGGAACAATTCGACGGGCCCCCACCACTCAACTCCAACGAGAAAGCCGAAGAAGTGGACAGATGGGCCGACGGCGAACTAACGGAGTGGCAGTCAGTGGCTAGGTTTCCTAGTAGCGACGGCTCCCCCTTCTCTGGTAGTTCTAGGGTCAAATAAAGGTTGTCTTTAAGCTGAACGTGGACCACTATGTGGCCCCCAAAACGCAACATGGACTATGTATCTAACAGATTGACATCAAATTTGGCCCAACTATTCAATTACCACCCTAGAACTTTAAGCTAATTAAATTGTGATACTCCTAAATTGTGGTAGAAATCACCCATCTAAATGATGTATACTTGTTTTCTTGTATAACATCCCGGCACCACCAATGGCCCAGAATATCACCTCTACCATTTTCTCGCTAAAATTAAATCACCTCTACTAAGACTTTCAGCAACAACACATACATAAACTTGGAACCTCATGCCCAAGAACATTTGGGACCATGCGTCCAAGAACGCTCGAGACCACGCACTCGAGAACACTCGGAAGCAAGCACCTGGGAGCATTCTTACCTTTAGTGATGACAATAATGTTTTAACAACAACCAAGAGAACTCAAATAGTTCAAATTGGTCCCAAAATACATGGGACTAACCTTGTTCCACACAACTACCATTATACCCTAGGGATTCCATTAGCTAAATTCTAAATAAACGAGCTAAATCACTATAATTGAATAAAGGTAGCTAGAAGTGATCATTAGATCAATGGTGATGCATGTCACCAACGGTCACCTCAAACAACAATAAAAGTAAGGGCGAGTTCAAGACATAACAAGTACATAACAAAATAGTAAACATAATATACATTTTCACATTTATACCATTATCATCTCTTTCTTACATTAATGCTATGCTTGTCTATACTTTATACTCATAATGCATATCACATAGCTTATACTGGTATAACTGAGTTAACAACTGTCGTTATATTACCTTGTCATCTCCTCCATCCCGTGGAGATACCTACTGAAGTAGGTCTTTCATGCCCACACGAAGTAGGTCATAGAGGCCCATAGCTACAGGAAATTAGCTATGTAACTCTATTTATCACTAAAATTTAATTCAGCCAGCTACTAATTTCTAATTGGGAAATAATACAACTGCTTCCATTGATGATCATTTCCTGGACAGCCACTTTTGCATAATCATAACTCCCAAACCACTTATCCAAATTCAGTGATCTAGCTCTCTATGAAAGCTTAAATAATTACCTACATCTTTCATGTTATGCATAGACCTCAATTCGGACATATTCTATTTTTAATCTATGAATTACTGCAACACTGTCCAGTCACGACGATTCAATGGACAGCAAGCTCACGAATAACATAACTTTTGATCAGTCCAATCAAATTATATGATGGAGAACTCCCTGGGAAGATAATTAAGTTATCTACATTTCTCCAGTAGATCCAATCCCCAAATTAACGATGGAAAGTGCCCAAACTGCACCTCAACCACTGCCCATGAAATGCCATAATAATTTAGGGTTTCGGTGACGATTAGCCACGCTACTTGCATCTATCACTGCTATCAACTATCATAAACCTCGTCTAATCAACAAACTAGCAGAGGGAATGGATCCAGATCGTTACCCGATAGGCAAACATCAAACCCGGGCTGCCGTGGTTGCTAGCAACAGCACTAAAACTAACAGCAGCGGTGGCCATTGTGCATGCATGTAATGCTAGCTAGTGGCGAGCCAGGATGAAAAAGGAGGGTGCGCTCAAAGGATTAAGCCAAATTGGATATAAAGAAAGTATTTTGCTCTTACATAATCTAAATTCATGTATGAATAGAAGAGAAGCAAAGAAAAAAAAGAGAGTAATACAATGAAGGTACCTCACTATTGGAAATTACATCACAAAAATATATAAACACTACTAGAAAACGGATCATCCCTCACGGTTCCAAACCGTCAGGATAATACCAAAAACCGTCAGGTTAAAGAGTACAGGAACAATCGCTAGTAAAAATCAAAACAAGAAAGGAATTAGAAATCAGCGAACCATGTCGCTGTGTCCTTCTCCTCCTGCGGCGGCGGAACCCTAGGCGTGACTCGTCTCAAGTAGGCGTTCGTGGGGAAAGCGGTGAATCGCAGGAGGGAGGGGAGGAGGGGGCAGCGGGGCGGATCTGCGGAGGGCGGGGGGGCGGCGGGAGGCTGGGAGGAGAGGAGGGGGCGACGGGGAGAGGAGGGGAGGAGGGGGACGGATCTACGGAGGCGGGGAGGGGCGATGGGGAGGCCGGGAGGAGAGGAGGGGGGCGGCGGGGAGAGGGAGGGGAGGAGGGGTGGCGGGGAGGGGAGGAGGGGCGCGGGGATCCGCGGAGGCGGGGAGGGGCGACGGGAGGCGGGAGGGAGAGGAGGGGGCGGCGGGGAGAGGGAGGGGAGGAGGGGAGGAGGGGGTGGCTGCTGCGAAAACTGGGTAGGGTTTTCAGGCCGCTGCACGAAATTAGCGGGCGGGCTGGATCATAAGCCTCACGGGCATGGACCGACAGGAAAATTTATTTTTGCGACGGTGATACGTGGGCTCGTCACAAAAAATTGATATCCCTCACGGGCTATGCGGGCCCGTCAGGAAAATTAGTTTATTTCCTTGGCGGCTTAAGGAGCCCGACAGGAAAATGTATTTTTGCGACGGTGATGCGTAGGCCCGTCACAAAAATTGATATCTCTCACGGTCTATGCGGACCCGTCAGGAAAACTAAAGCCCGTGAGGGATGATCCGTTTTCTAGTAGTGAAATATACTTCGAGTGAGTAGCGATCCATCATATGTGTACAAAATTAGCAAAATTAATGATAAAATTAAAATTATTAAAAATAATATAAAATAGAGAAATTACCATGAAGTCATAATTCGATAGCTCAATCTTCTCTAATCGCTAACAGAGCAGAGCTATCGAGCCACATACAGGCGTATATATCTTCCGATCCTCATATAAAGTCCTAAAAAATCCCATGAACACAACTCTGATATGAATCAGCACAAATCTAGCCAGATTTCTTCTTTGTTCTTTTTCCTATTTTTTCTCTAGCTAGTTTTCTTCTCTTTTCCCTCTTTCCTTTTCTATCCCTTTTCTCTTTCCTCCCTCCTTTTCTTTTTCTTTTTCTTTCCTCCCCTTCCTTTATTTTCCCCAGCTTCTACTTCTCTCTCTATTCATCTACCATCCTGTGCACCCAAGGCCACCGCCTCCCTGTATGCACGATGCTGCCGTCCCTTGCGGGCGGTGAACCCGGGGCCACCTCCTCCTCTCTTCTCTCTCCCTCACTCTCTCTCCTCTCTTTCTCCTTCTTCCTCTCGCCCAATGCTCTGATGTCACTGCCGCGTCGTTCATTGCTTCTGAGCTCCAGTAGTTTGGGGGTGGCTCTGGTGGAGGATACGCTGAAGCCTAACGATGCCTATCCAGTGGATTCGCCCTTGGCGACAGCTACAGGCATACGTATAGGGGCAGCAGTCAGCAGCAGCAATAAGCAAGCACGCACGATGGCATCCAGTGGTAGCCAAGCCCTCACGTAGCAGCATGCAATAGCAGCTCAGCTAGCACTCCACACATTGCTGTATGGATGACCGACAGCAACAAGAGGGCAGTGGTAAGGGCTAGGTGACAGTGATTGTAGGCACACTACTACAGACAGGCCTATCACAGACGGTTCAGAACCGTCATCACAGACGGTTTTCGAACCGTCTATTTTTATGTGTCAGTGATAATAGGTGGTTATCACAGACGGCTCGAGAGCCGTCTGTGATAACTCACATTACAGACGGTTTTTGCAAACAACTGTCTGTGATAGTAGACTTTCACCGATGGTTACACACAACAACCGTCTGTGATAGACACTATATCACGAGCGGTTCTGTTCGCTTTCGCAATGCTCGTGATCTGAGCAACATCACATATATATACACTGTGTAACAAGATCACATACATTGCAGATACACAGATCTAACAAAAGAATCACATACAATTTTGCAACTAAAAGTTACACAGATAAGTTAATTGCAACTGATCAGTGAATTACAAATGTAACAAACGTCCAACAGATGACATACAAATATAGAATGAAAATCGTCACACTGTTCTGACTAATGTTTGATTAAGCACACAACTGAGTGATTTGTACAATTGCATCTAATGTTTCAACATCTAATGATCACCATTGCCGGGGTAGAACTCTCCACCTTTTTATACACACTGTGCTAGTAAGAACCCGAGAGTGTTGCACGAATTTCGACGAATTGTTCAAGATCATATGTACTTACGTCGAAGTCTACCCGCTGTCGCTAGGAGCAATAAGTCATTAATTAGCATGTGTGTGTGTATATACATATATAATCAAAAAATAATAATTATTGCAAGAACATGACAAACCTCTGGATCATCGATCTTACTATCCACGATTTCCTTCATATGGCGGCAAACGTAGAATCCACATACGTTGCCCTGTAGTTGCTGGTGACACTGCAAAAATTGCATTACGTACATAGGTATTGTCAATTTTAGAGGCATTATAACAAAGTGTGATATAGGATTGTTGTGTTGTAGCGGGTACCGGAAATCGTGTGTTGTGTCGCAGCGTGTCACTAGATTTGTCGTGTCTTCATCCCTGCGCAACATAAGCGGTAAATGACCTACGTGATTCAAAAAAGTTAGCCTCGTCCGTTGCAAACGAAGGAAATATTACAATAAAGTTATGTATGGAGGAAATGAGTTTACTTGTTAAGTACTTCTTGCACACGACTGAAGTCGTGGTTACTCCTAAGTAGGGAATCAAGGTATATTACCTTGCTCCACTTTGGTATAATCACAATCAGAATCCAGTGTTGCCTAGTCATATACACACCATAGTGATTAATCCTAAGTTCATGCTGCATGTAAAGTACAAATAAAACATATGTGGCAACTAGTGAAGCACTTACCCTTGGTTGAAAGGAAACATGATGTACTCCTTGTCGATGTGAGTAAGCAATCCCTTCGTTATGTAATCTTGCACGAAGGATTCATTATCTTTGATAACTGGAGGTGGAGATTGTGGCACGGACAAGTCGAGGGCAATGTCCCTCTTGGGCCACTGAACGAATGTGTGGACAGCATCCCCTAATGTCTTAATCTCTTCGTTTGGGGGCTTCTCAAGAGGGACGGTGTTAAAAATATCATTAATCATGTCCACCTGGACCTTTATGAAACCGATCTCTACTTGTACACCGTGCACCAGCGTACTTGACAGCAATGGATACACCATCCCCCGCCCAGCGTCAACGGGAATAGAGCCAATAAGCCTGACTCTGAGGATGCAAGGCATGGGCACCTACATAACGACACAAGATGAGTTAAGGCATCCACCAGAGAGATCTATGCAGCATTCTAAAGAGGTGCATTACCTGAATGTCATCGATAGGTAAGTGGGCGTCGCTATGTTCAGTATTTGGTGTGGACGCACAGCTACTACGACGTTGAGGGGGACTGGGTACCGCAGTAGTAGGAGTAGTAGGGGTGGGTTGCTATTGGTTGCGGACTTGTCTCAGTTCTTCCCTCAATGAATCTATCTCTCCACGAAGTGAGGTAGTCTGCTCTTGAAGTGAGGCAGATAGTTGTCCCTGAAGTTGAGCATGAAGCTCCTGTTTCATTTGGTCGTTGCGGTACGCCTTGGATATCTTCCTACTCTTATATGTCTCAGAGTAATCTGGAAATCCGTGCTTCCAAGATACGTAAACCCCCAAGCCTCGTGTGCGACCTGGGTGCTCCTTGTTTCCCAGGGCCTGTGATAGTAAATATCTCTCCTTGTATTCTTGAAAGGTTCCACGAGAATATTCGGTAGTCAATGATTGCTGCAAGAGGCAATTAATCATGTTATTTTTAAACCCACTAAGTTCAAGAGGTGTTAACAACTATATAGTTTAACTTATCTTACCAGGCGTTGGGACACTTCCTCATCTGCGAGGTTTTTGAAAGAGACACCCGAAGATATGGTTGATGACCTCGCTCTTAACCAGTTTCGAGCACGCTCGTTTGCGATCCCGGCAAATGGCGGGGAGGCCTCCGATCGGAGTGCGACATCGTTCTGCATCCTCCACTGCGGGATTTTACCCGCGTACCCAGCGGTGTCGAGTCTGTGAGGGTGAGTGTTTTGTGATTGGATAGCCTTGTGCGCCGCACTTTGTTGTTCAAATTCAGCCGTTGTCTTCATCTGCACAAAGGCCTCCCATGCTTCCGGCGACACGAAAGGATACTTTGTGAAGGGCGTAAGATCCTTGACCACGTACCGCGTCACAAGAGTGCTCTTAAAATTCTTCCATGCTTTTCCCATTGCGAGGAGCGCGTGCCGTCGCACGAGTCCCTGTACTTCTGCTGGGATCTCGAACGAATGTGTAACTTCCTCCCATAGCTGATTTTTCTGATCGTTTGACAAATCTCTCCAGCTTGCTATGGTGATGGGGACCCGTTCCCTTCCAATTATCCCGCAGGTACTCCGAAATGATGCAATTGCTTTCTTCGGTTGTAGAGGGACCCCATCCGGAGAGACCACCGTGATGGTCATTCGGCCATCTGGCCTTTTCGATACTCCTCGGCCACGCTTAATTTTCCCAATCTTGGGAGCGTGAGACCCAGATGACGACGACGAAGCCTGTGAGGACGCCATCTCTCTTCTAAGAAAAAAATAACTGCAGTGTGTCACTAGCCTGTGAGGTGTGGGCCTAAACAAAGTTCTATGAAGCAAATGACACAAACTAGTGTATCGAGTTCATTGAAATCGATACACTAGAGTGTGTCACTAGCTTCATGCCCTTTGAAGGTCTATGTGGTATATCTCTAGCTATAACTAGCTGCTAATAATTCATATATAGCAATATAATTCTAGTATGATTATGTGAGCACAAAGATGACATCAATCGAAATACAAATGTATCAATATGACAATGTAGCATATATGACAATGTATCAATATGACAATGTATCAATACAAATTTCCAGCATGTGTAAATTCGGCCAGCATATATATCAATATGACAATGTAGCATATATATCAATATGACAATGTAGCATATATATCAATATGACAATGTAGCATATATATCAATATGACAATGTAGCATATATATCACTATGACAATGTAGCATATATATCAATATGACAATGTAGCATATATATCAATATGACAATGTAGCATATATATCACTATGACAATGTAGCATATATATCAATATATGAAACATGAAACATGAATAACGTATCTTCATTATTCTATATGAAACATGAAACAACTAGCTACATGAAACAAATCTAAAACCTAGCTAGAGTGCTGGGAGGAGGGCACGAGTCGGGAGGAGGCGCCGGGCTCGCGGGGAGGAGGAGCTAGAGTCGGGGCGGGAGCCGGCCCGGGGGAGGCGGCGTCGGAAAGGAGGGCACCGGAGTCGGGAGGAGTGGCGTCGGGAGGGAGCGTTGGCGTCGGGAGGGGGCGTCGGCGGGAGGGCACGGCATCGGGAGCGACCGGCGGCCGCAACGGCGTCGGGAGGGAGCGTCGGCGGGAGGGCGCGGCGTCGGGAGCGACCAGCGGCATCGTCGGCGTCGGGAGGGTAGGCGGCGCGAGATATCGGGCGCTAGAGATCTAGAGTGCGAGTGCGGAATCATGCCCTAGTTGGGGTATTTATAAGGAACACTATCACGCGATTCCCTTGAGGAACTCGTGCGTGATATCTCTATCCTGAGCGGTTCTAGAAATAAATAAATGCGTGATATGCTACTATCTGACGGTTATAAGTGGAGAGAATGCGTGATAGTATACTATCACGAGCGGTTCTCCACTTATAACAATGCGTGATAGTATTACTATCCTGAGCGGTTCTTACCTTATAACCGTCTATGATAATATAATATCACGAGCGGTTATAAGTGGAGAACCGCAAATGCGTGATAACTATCACGAGCGGTTTTAAGTGTATAACCGTCGTAATAAGCCTTTGCCCACCGCTTGTCGATCGTAATAAACCTTTGCGGTGGTGTTGTAACTACACTACGGCATTCAATAAGACACATCACGAGTGTAATGAATATAACTACTCCTACCGGCATGCAAATTCACAAATACAGTTCCTGAGTCATTTTACAATTGCAATAAAATATATATAGTT
Source organism: Melocanna baccifera (assembly GCA_036346265.1). Taxonomy (NCBI): domain Eukaryota; kingdom Viridiplantae; phylum Streptophyta; class Magnoliopsida; order Poales; family Poaceae; genus Melocanna; species Melocanna baccifera. Next base: position 165,620 of record JAYEVJ010000041.1, read on the forward strand.
ACATTTATTACACATAGCTATTTTATTTTAAATAAAGCCCTTCACGATGATCGACACGCATGTAGCTTGTTTCATCGCCTTGTTCTTCCTCGAGCCTGATGCCGTCTCCGAATGGAGGCAAATCATCAAATTGATTGTACTCTTCCCCATCCACAACATTCTCAACTCCGACAATCCTTCTTTCTCCCTGAAGAACTACATGGCGCTTCTTATTTGCCGGGTCGGTTACATAAAATACTTGAACAACTTGCCTTGCGAGTACGAATGATTTGTCTTTGTATCCTACACATTCGATGTCCATGGTAGTGACACCGTACTTGTCGACCTTTACACCCCGTGGGAGATGGACCCAACGGCACCGAAATAGAGGAATCTTGAAAATTACGTAGTCAAGCTCCCAAATCTCCTCTATAAGCCCGTAGTACGAGCTTGGGCTGTGATGTGGCGTGTGCATCATAGGCATCTATGCGGACACCTGAGTTTTGCACAGTGCTCTTTTTATCCTGATCTGTTGTATAAAATGTGTAGCCATTAATGTCGTATCCTTGCCATGTCACAATTGTAAATTTTAGCCCTTTTGCCAACCATTGTAGTGTTTCACTTGACGACCTCCTAGTCAATTGCGCCTTCAATCATTCGTTGAACTGACGATTATGTTGTCTCGTGATCCAAACTTCTGACTGGCCTGCATTCTCTTGATGTAGCATGTCCTTGTGCTCTTCAATATATGGGGTCACTTCAGTCATGTGTTGTAAAACTGTGAAATAGGCTTGAGCATACGTATTTTGATCTAGAGTTATTGCTTTCCTTCCGATAGTCCCGATACCCTCTAACCTCCCCTCGTGACAAGATACAGGTACACCTATCGGATCGACCTGAGCCATGTAGCCGATGCAGAATTCAATGACCTCTTCTGTTGTATAACCTTCGATGATGCTACCCTCCGGTTGAGATCGATTGCGTACATAGGACTTGAGAATTCCCATGTACCTCTCGAAAGGGTACATATGACGTAGAAACACGGGGCCACATATTTTTATCTCTTTCACAAGGTGGACAATGAGATGGACCATGATATCAAAAAATGATGGAGGGAAATACATCTCTAGATGACATAGAGTTGTCACTACCTCGGTTTGCAGAGCATCTAGTCCATCGGGATCAATGACCTTCTGAGCAATTGCGTTAAAGAAATAACACAGCCTTATGATTGTCACTCGAACCTTGTTCGACAAAATACTTCTAATTGCAACAGGTAGCATTTGTGTCATTAGCACATGGCAGTCGTGGGACTTCATTCCAATTAATTTCAAATGTTCCATGGAAACAATTTTCTTCGTGTTGGTGGAGTGACTGGATGGAACTTTGACACCATGTAAGGACTGGCACAGTTCAGTTCTCTCGGACTTAGACAAAGTGTAGCAAGCTGGGGGAAGGTATGTCCGGCCTTTATCGGTCTCTATCGGTGCTAACTCGGTCCTGATGTTTATAGCGACCAAGTCACGTCTTGCGTTAACACCATCCTTAGTTTTATCAGGAATATTCAATAAGAGACCAATCAAACTGTCACATACATTCTTCTATACGTGCATGACATCGACGCAATTGCGAACTTCTAAGTGCTCCCAATAAGGCAAGTCCCAAAATATTAACCTTTTTTTTCACATGTTCTTCCTCAATTTACGCCCCTTTCCAAGCACAACGTTTATATCCTTGACCACATCATACACAGCCAAGGAGGAAGGTTATACATGCATAGAGTCACGAGCCAGGTGCTATGTCGGCTGCTCATGTTACCAAAAGGATTCATTCCATCTGTACTCAATCCAAACCTTATATTTCTCGGTTCCACACCGAAATCTACAAACATCCTATCGATGTTCCTCCATTGGGCAGAATCAGCAACATGTCTTATCATTCCGTCTTTCTTACGCTGCTCCAAGTGCCAACGCATCAATCTTGCATCCTTACGGTTTGCAAATAAACGCTTCAAACGGGGGATTACAGGAAGATACCACAACACCTTAGCAGGAGGTCCTTGCTTCACCTCGATGCCCTTTCCATCATCAGAGTCATTTTTACGCTTGTATCGGGATGCTTTGCACACCGGACAAACATTTAAGCTAGCATACTCTTTACTGATGCAGGATACAATCATTCGGACATACATGTATTCTTTCTACTTCCATTCCTAATGGACAAAGAATCTTCTTGGCTTGGTAGGTGGTTCTAGGCAACACATTTCCCTCTGGAAGCATGTCCGCTAGGAGACTTAATAATGCCGTGAAATTCTTGTCGGACCAACCATTGCTCGCCTTCAATTTCAGTAGTTCTAGAACTGATGACAACCTCGTGTATTGCGGCTTGCATCCGAGAACAAAGGTTTCTCGAGTCCTCCATCAAGCCCTCGAATTTACCAAACTCTCTCTCACTGTAGTTCCTTCGCATCACGTAACATCTGATCCAGTTGTCATCTTGCGATCCATCCGCGGCCTCATGATCAAAAGCACAGTCCACAACTGGCATATCGTTGTCCCCATCGACTATGTCATAACTACCAGCTTCTTGTGTACACTTCTCTTCACCGTGACTGGTCCAACATTCGTACCCTTTTCAGAAACCCCTTCAAATCAAGTGAGCTTCGATCTGCTTTGAGTTGCTAAACATCTTGAGATTATCACGGTCAATACATGGACGATTACATATATTTTATCCCTTCTTTAACATATCCGGCTCAATTGCTCTTCTAAAAGCAGACACACCAATAATGTACTCTTCACTCACACGGTTCTTAATGTACATCCGGCTTGATCCATTTCCGCTAGCTACACAAGTAACAAATGGTTGCGAAAAATGATTATTATCGCAACTAAGAAGATCCATTATCATCTCGAGCCATCCATTACAAAAACATATATGCATAATTAAAAGTAATTGAGTACTAACCTCGATTAGATCACTAAGAAGATGGCGATATATTTTCACCCCGAACTCCCAAAAGCGGCCGCCTTGCTCCACGACGCAAGCGCATGCAATAAAAAATATATCCGTGGACACCGTCCAAGTCCCGATATTAATAGGGCAATTATCACGAGACGGTTATTAACATGTACCGTCAGTGAAAATTCATATCAAAGCGGTTTGTTATACGAACCGTGCGTGATAATAGAGGCATCCGCAGGCGGTTAGTGTTAATAACCGTGCGTGACACTCCTGACGGTTATTAACACTAACCGTCGTGATGCCTCTACTATCACGCAGCGATTCGTATAACAAATCATCTGTGAACTATCACGAGCGGTTATTAACACGAACCGTCTTTGATGTCTCTATTATCACGGCGGTCGTGTTAATAACCGTGCGTGATAGTATCACAGCCGGGTGGCAGTATGAGCCGTCTATGATAGTTAGGCACAGACGGTTCCGTATGAACCATCTGTGATTTACCCGTCCAGTATAGCCTGTTTTGTAGTAGTGGCAACATAGGCAACTGCGGCTACGTTCGGCCATGGCGCAACATGGCGAGGGGGAGCAAGGCGCATGGCGGCATGACTTGATCGGGTGGCAGTGATGACATCTTAGGGTTTTGGCATGGTGTTAAGTAGGGCTAGGGTTTGGGGTGGCTCGGTTGTAGCTAGGGCTGGCGCATGATCCCCCTGCCCCTCCTTTTATACTGTGTGGCACCAGGGCCTCGTGCCCAACTCAGCAACGACAAGGGCGAGAGACCTGTTCATACACATGAACCTGTGTAGCAATGAATTTTTTTTAATTTAAAGCCCCTACCACTTTTTTTTTGAAAAAATAGACCCCTCCGCTAGCTCGGAAGGTGTGGCAGGTGATATGTGTCACCTACCATGCTGCCCTTTCTCGTCAGGAGGCCAGGCGTGTAGCATGGCACAATAGCATGGGAGGCATGGCATAGGCGCTGTTGTTGGCATCCTACGCAAGCTTGACACCTTACTATCGAGCAAGGCAGGCTCGGTAAGAGCTTGCTAAGCTCCACCAGCTCGGTAGCCAGGCCAGCTGTACCTCATACTGTATTTTGCATGGATAGAACAGGGTGCTATATATGAGATATTTCTTTATTTATTTACGTGATGATGGTGATCTAAAGCTTCAGGTAGTAGAAAAAGATGTTTATGCCTTGTGCAAGACATGTAGCAGCACAAGCATGCATGCGCATAGCACTGGAGTGCAGTCTCTAGTGTTGGCATTAAATCATTTGACCATGCATTTGCTCCAACAATACAACCATGTTAATATCACCAGCAAGCCCATAACTAATGTTTTTTTAGCACAAACCCTTATGGGTAATTTCAATTTCACACGACACAACATAATTAGGACATGCGAGTAAGAGATCACATCCTCCATCTTTTAATTCTCATGGATGAACAAAGTTGTTCAAATGCATGAACACGTGTAGCCTGACATAGCACCTATGGCGAAAATGCGGAACCGTATGACACCCACATGGAGTGTTGGTCATCATGTTGGCGTGGACATAGCTGGTTGTCATCGTAGTGGTAGGCGCAATTTTAGCTTGGGTTTGCTGTCGGGACCCGGAACAACAACTCCGAGCCCCTCTGTGTAAATCGCACTATCCCAGGAAAAGCTAGTGCACACAGGTTTAACAGTAATGTATATCATGCAAAAATAACCACGAGATATTATTAAACGAAAATACGGCCTTAAGGCCAAGTCTTACAATAAGGCACTAGGCCAACAAAGTAAACAAGACAGCGGAAATAAAGTAAAGGTGGCAGACAGCCCATCCGACCTCCACAGCGAGCGATGTAGGCGCATCCTACTCGTTGAAGTAGTCCTCACCGTCGTAGTCGCCCTCAAGTCGCAACAGATTTAGCAAGGTGAGTCTGAAGTACTCCCAAGGTAAGCAAGTAAATGCTTACATAAGTTACACCAGAAATATAATGAGTTGATGCATGCATAAGGGATTTCAAAGGAAGCTTTAATAGGGTAGTGTGCGGAAAGCAATACTTGAATTTAAATACAATAACGTAAGTACGAAAAGCTGAATTTAAATACAGTATATGAAACATTGTTTTTAACAAGTAATATCGTTAGTGTGGGCTCCAACCCACACTAACCTATCCACGGGAATCCACCCGGACCATTACCAAAACCAACGTTTGTTTGCCAAAATCAAGTTTTATGAAAAATCAAGTCTAATCTGTGAAGACTCTACTCAGCATGTCCATGACCGTGGACACGGCTATCCAGATAGTTTATTACTCTGCAGAGGTGTACAACTTTACCCACAAGACATTCCCTCTCACTTGAGCCACGCGATCAACACACTGCCTTAGGTGTGCGGCGGAGAGTTCATGATAAGGCTGTTCCGATGATTCATAGCCAACATAATCACGCCGCCACTAGGTTTCACCACAACTCGAATCCACGAGTTGGAGCCCCTACGGTGCCATGTGAGACTTCCCACAGCCTCTGCGCGCTCACATTCACCTATAGCGAGACTATAGTTGGAACTTCACAAATTACTTAGCAGATCCGTCCCATACCGGACTTGTGGTAGTCTGAAGTGACCGTAAAATAATTCACGAACCACGGTCCTTAAGTTGATTTAGGCTCAACCACATACCCCGTACGATAATCAACAGTGTCACCAAACACGAGGCATACGGTACCCACCACCTAACCATTAGCCTAAGTCCAAAACATGTTTTCTATTTTCATTTTTAAATAATATCAGTAAAACCACCCTTGACTCACGAAGTCAAGATATCAATTTCAAAGTCCGTCATTTCATGTGAAAGATCGATCCACCTAAAATTATACTAAGCCGGGCTAAGCATTGCTACAAAAATTTCTAGCTAATACTATAGTACTAACTAGTTTTCAGCTAGGGCGACAAGGTATACGAATTCAAGATTCAAATTGGCCATATACAAAGGATCATGGGTATATCTAAAATTCAATCAAATTTGAATTACATTTGAATAAAGATACGCATGCATATCTGATAAAACAATATAAATAATTTAAAATATTAGGTTCAACATGGTCAAAGGTGTAACTTGCCTTGATCGTAGTCTGCTGCGATTAAGTCAATTCAAACTCTCGGAATCGTCAATATCTAACGAAAAATCAATTCAAAGCAATTTCAAAACAAAAATTCAAACAAAATCCAAATAACTTCCAAAAATTATAAAATACACCGGGAGATAGGATTTTGAATTTTGGATGTGGGTCAACAATTTTTAAAAAGGAAATGAGGCTTTTAAAAGAAGTTGGAAGTTTTAATTTAAATTTAAACCCTGGAATTACAAAATATATTCAAATCAAATTTAAATAAATTTCAAAATTTCAAAATTATTCCAGAAATAGATAGATCATGATTTTAGAAAAATTTAGAAATTTGAATGGGTCAATTTGGAGTTAAAATGCAAAAGTTATAGCCTTCCAAAGTTTGAATTCAAAATAAAAGAAAAAGGGTATTTTCTGGATTTATTTTTAAACCGAAAAGGATTTATGACGTCAGCACGAATTATTTTTCTAAAGGAAATTATGGATTATGACGTCAGCCCTAGGATTAATATATTCGGGCGGAGGTCGACAGTGGGGGCCGGTGTCATGGACCGAGTCCATGGACCGAGGAAGGTGAGTGGCGGCGGGCGCGAGGCGGGTGGCGGCGTGGCGCCACGAGGCTGCCGTGTGGTCGCCGCGTGGCTGCCACGTCACGGCTTTATGCCGGCGTGGCGCACGCGCGAGAGTGGCGGCGTGCGGGTGGCGCGGCGTGGCGCCGTCGGCGCCGCCACTGGCTGCCACGCCGCCGCCAACTCGGCCGGACGGTGGCGTGGCTGGCGGCGGCGGCGCTCGAGGCGATGGTCGCCGAGCTCGCGTGGCGGCGGCGCCGCCGAGTACCAAAGCGGCGAGGAGAACGCGGGAGGGCACCGGTACCTTGCGCGAGGCCGAGATGACCGGAGAGGGAAATCGGCGGAGGCGGCGGTCGGAGAAGGCTTCACGGCGGCGGAGCAGCTCGGTGGTGCGTGCCGGGAGGTGGTCGCGGTGTTCGCTGGGCACCGGCAAGGTCGGGAGGCACCGGCGAGGGCGGGAAGCTCGAGGCGGCGGCGATTGCTCGCCGGAGTTGCTGGTGGCCGGCGGGGAGAAACAAGCGCAGGGGGACCTTCGGGGCTGGATTATGCGCTCTGGAGGCTCGGGGGGTGGCGGTGTGGGTAGAGGGACCTCGGGGCACCTCTTTTATAGGTGGGAGGAGGGTAACGGCGCGTGAAGTTCGCCGGAGTGCAGCGGCGGGAGGTTTATTGCGGCGGTGTGCGGCTGTAATTATGCGTGATTATGCCCGCAATGGACGCGGTGGAGGTGCAATTGCGATCGGCCGTTGGCGCGGGGCATCAATTCGGAAGGAAACCGAAGCTTTAAAAGCTTCGGTTCGCGGCTTCAATGGCGGCAGCGGGCGGAGATCGCGCGAGGAAGAAAGGAAAGGGGCGGGGGCGCGGGCACAGCAGTGGGGCCGCACGTCGCGCGAGAAGAAAACGGAAAGGGCGGGCGGTGGTCGGATGCTTGACGGGTGGCACGGGGGAGAGATCGGGACCGCTGGTGTGATGCGAAGGGGTAAGTGAAGGGGAACGGCTGAGATTCGATCCGACAACGGAGATTAGATCGGGGCCGGTCGGTGCTTAAGTGGGAAGGGGCGGCCACGATGAGGTACGGCAATAGGGGACGGCTCGGATCAAACCACGTGGCGGCAGGAGCGGAGAGGGGAGTGGTGAAGCGGTAAGTTGGTGCGGGCGGCGAGGATTAAATCCGCGCGGAGTGGGCGGTCCGATCGCGAACACGCGTCGCCGCGAGAGAGGGAAGCGGGAGAGGTTTAAGTTAGATCGGACGGTGAGGGGGAATCCGGCGGGCGGAGGGCGCCGATGGTTGACTCTGGCGGCGGGAGGATTTTAGGATTTTCTTTCTTTTTGATTTTCCGAAATGCTATTTAGCTTTAGAAAACTCGAGAAAAATACCAAATAAATTTTAAAAATCCAGAAAAATTCAGAGGAACTATCTGGAGCTATTCTAGACTTAATAAAAATATGTCCCACTCATTTTAACAAGTATAATTTGCAAAGGTACAATTTGATTTTGTAGGGAGGTTTTAATTCCTTCTAAAATCTAGAAAAATAATATAATCTCATATTTGACTTAAGGAAGTGAAATACATTTGTTTTAGCTTTTAGGAATGTAATAAATTTATTTTTGACTTTTATACATTAAAGTTTATAATTTTTCTCAAATCAGGATTTTAACATAATTCAGAAAATTCAATAAACTCAGTTAAAATTTCAATAAAGGGACAAAATTTTGGGATGTTACAAACCTACCCCCTAAAGGAAATCTCGCCCTCGAGATTTGCAGCTAACAAAGAGATGGGGATGGCTGGTCTTTAAGTCTTCTTCTCGCTCCCGGTGGCCGTCCTCGGTGTGGTTGCTCCACTTGAACTGCAGAATCGATGGTCTTCCTTGCAGTGCGGCGTTCTGTGTCTCGAGAATCTTGATTGGTTGCTCGATAGGTGAGGTCATCACGGAGGTCCAAGGTTTCAGTGCGGCTTGTTCTGTGGGCACTCGGAGGCACTTCTTTAAGCGTGAGACATGAAAGACATTTGCACCCTCGACATGCTTGGCGGCAAGTCTAAGCGATATCGATTGCACCTCTTGGTCGAGAATCTTGAAAGGGCCCACATATCGTGGTGCTAGCTTTCCTCTAACTTGAAACCTTTTCACACCTCACGAGTGGGGATACTCTAAGATAGGCGTAGTCCCGACCTCAAAGGTCGGTCTCGGCGACGGTTATCCGCGTAGCTCTTACCGTCGAGGCTGGGCTATCTTTAGTCCGTCACTGATCTTCTTCACTTGATCTTACGCATCTTGCGGCAGGTTTGGTCCCGTTTCTTGGGGTTCACCTTGCTGATCCCAAAGCAAGGGGTTACGCACTTCGACCATACAAGGCTTGAAGGGTGCCATCCATGGTGGCTTGGTAGTTGTTATTGTACGAGAATTCCGCATAGAGGCGATGAGCGGTCCCAACTGTTCCCGAAATCCAGCGTACAAGCCCTTAGCATATCCTCGAGTATCGATTAACTCTTTCTGTTTGACCGTCATGCGGGATGGTAAGCGATGCGGCGAGCTTACTACCCAACTCTTCGTGCAACCTTTGCCAAAATCGAAGTAAGCGACTACCTCGATCGACACTATCTTCTTGGAGTGCGCCATACGAGCACACAATTCGAGACATGTACAGCTCAGCCAACTTGCTTCTGAATAAGTGGTCTTGGTGGTATAAAGTGAGCTACTTTAGTCAATCATCTATGATTACCCAAATTGAATCATAACCCGATTGTGTCCTTGGGAGTCGGTTATGAAATCCATACCGATTTCTTCCCACTTCCACTGCAGGATCGGCAATGGTTGCAAGAGTCGCCGGCCTCGATGTTCGGCTTTGACTCGTTGGCATGTGTCGCGAGCTTCAATGAACTCTGCGATTTCCCTTTTCATACTAACCCACCAATATCTTTCCCTCAGATCCTGGTACATCTTGGTACGACCTGGGTGGATTGAGTATGGGGTATCATGAGCCTCTTTCAAAATCGGGTTTTGATTTCACGATTATTCGGCACCGAATGCGGTTCTCGAACCAAACCGTGCCATTTTCATCTTCGCTGAATCCTGGTGCTTTGCCTCTTCTCATATTCTTCTTGATTTCTTGAATATCCTCGTCCACAATCTGAGCTTCCTTAATTTGATCAGGTAAGCCGGGTCGCACTTCCAGTGTGATGAGGGTGCTTGGTCCCGTTGGGTTTAGACTTAGACTAGCGACTCCCTCCACGAAGTCGGTGCGGTCTTCTTCGATATCACCATGTTTGCATAAGACTTCTGCTTAAGGCATCGGCTACTACATTCGCTTTTCGGGGTGGTAATGTATACCGATGTCGTGAGTCCTTATCAACTCCAACCATCTTGTTGCCTCGGGTTGAGTTACTGCACAGGTGAAGATATACTTCAAACTCTTATGGTCGTGTATACTTCAGCGGTTACCAATAAGGTAGTGGCGCCAGATTTTTAAGGCGTGCACTACTGCGGCTAACTCCAAGTCATGAGTAGGATAATTGCACTCATGAGGCTTGAGTTGACGCGATGCATAGGCTACCACTTTGCCTTCTTGCATCGAACCTGGCCTAAGCCTAGGCGAGGCGTCACGTAAAACCTCGAAGCCTTTATGCACGTCGGCAAGACAAGCACAGTGCTTGAGACTAGTCTCTTCTTAAGGGTTTGGAAACTCGCTCACAAGCCTTCGTCCATTCGAACTTCTTTTCCTTCTTGACAATTGGGTCATTGGCTTGGCTGTCTCGGAGAATCTGCTATGAACCGAGCGGTAATAACCCGCAAGTCAAGAAAGCTCGACACATTACGGACTTTGGTGGCTTCCACTCCATTCTGCTTCTACCTTGGAAGGATCTACAACGATTCCTTGGTACATTTACGATATGTCAGGAAGGCAACCTCTTTTAGCCGAATTCACACTTATCGAATTTGGCGAAAGTGATGCTCTCTAAGCTTTTCGAGTGATCTGAGGTGCTTGCTCGTGCTCTTCTTCGTTCTTGGAGTAGATGAGGATGTCGTCGATGAAGATTACTACGAACTTGTCCAAGTATTTCATGAACACCTTGTTCATCATGCTCATGAAGTAGGTGGTGCATTGGTCGGTCAAATGACATGACCAGTGAACTCATAATGCCCATATCGGTGGAGAAAGCGGTCTTAGGAATGTCTTCTTCACGAATCTTCGGTGATGGTATCTCGATCGCAGATCAATCTTGGAGAAGATACTGGCTCCTTTCAACCGATCGAGCGGTCATCGATCACGGGAGGGGTATTTATTCTTGATGGTGGCGTCATTGAGTGCTCTGTAGTCCACACATAGCCTCGAGACTCTCATCCTTCTTCTTGGCGAACAAGGCGGGTGCTCCCCAAGGCGGCGAACTAGGTCGGATATACCCTTTTCTTCTAACTCCTTGAGTTGATTCTTCAATTCGCTAACTCGTTAGCGGGCATCGATATGGTCTCTTGGAAATCGGGCGGTGCACGGGACTAGGTCAATCACAAATTCGATCTCCTATCCGGTGGCATCCTGGCGGTTCCTCGGGAAAAACATCCGGTACTCCCGTGCGATCGGCACTTCCTCCAATACTTGGAGGTGGAAGAGGCACATTCTTACGCCTTCGAATCGGGAGAGAAGATTACTTCACGCCTTGGTCATTGGTGAGGTGATGGATCTGGTAGCACTGTCGATCAGACCTCGATTCTTGGCTAACCGGTTCATCCGAGAATGACGTCTAATCCTTGCGATTCCAAAACCAAAAGATCGGCGAGGAATCGGGTCCCATCTATGAGCAATTCCACTTTGGGGCACAAGGTCCCTGCTCTCATTTCTGCTCCAGGGGAGTGAACTATCATAGGGTTGCTAAGGGTTACCTGCCCACCCATGCTTATCCATAAAAGTTTTTGACACAAAGGAATGCGATGCTCGGAATCGAAAAGAAGCGATCTTGTCTTGAATTAACAAGGAACATACCCGGCACGACATCCGTGCACTGGGCCTCTTCGCTATCACGTGGTTCACTCGCCCTTTGATGAAGGTCTGCGGCCACGCTGGCCACAGTTACGACTTCGAGGCTCACGTTGTTCTGCGCTTGAATCTTCTTAGGGCATGCCTTGGCAAAGTGCCACAGTTCCTTGCGATAGTAGCGAGTCAATCCGTCGGGCGGATTTGCTCTTACGTGCTCGCCACCGATTCTTTGAGTGCGGTTGCCGGGAAGCTATTGGCGGTTGGCTGAAAGCGGCGGTGGTTGAGGACTTGAACTCTTTGGGTGGTTCTTGAATTCTTTGCCTGCAGAGTGCGAACTTGTTTGAGTGAGGAGAATCTGCGATTCTTGAAAGAACTTCGAGTTGTTCCTCGATCCGCCATCCTTTTCTTAGGGTCTCCATTTCCATGTGCTTGCCCTCTGGCGGATGGCCTTCTTGACTAGGTGGTGGAAGTCGGTATAGTCACCCGATATCGAGTTGCACCGATATGTTGTCATTCGAGCCCTCCATGAACCTTTCTTGCTTGGCTTCGCCGGAAGCCACATCCTCTGCGCGTAGCGGGCGGTTAGTTAAACTTGCATGCGTACTCATTGGTGACGACTTCCTTGGCGCAGATCTGAACTCCTTCTTCTTCAATGCCATGGTGCCGGTGGGGATATGAGCTTTGCGAAAGCTTTGCTCGAACTCGATCCACGTCACCGTCTGCGGGTTGGCGTGTGAAGCGGTGAAGGTGTCCCACCATTGAGATGCGGGCCCGTTCGGTGATGGGAGGCGAACAAGACTCGCTCCGATCGGTGCGCTGCGCAGAATGTCGACTTCTTGCCAATCGACTGAGCGAGTCGTCGGCGTCCATCGGTTTAGCACTGCCGGCGAAGGTGGGTGGCTTGATCCTCAGGAACTCAGAGAGACGATTGGGAGGCACTTGGGCAGGTTGATGATGAGCCTGAGGGTTGTTGATCGTCCGAGCTAAGAGCTGGATCAAGCGGGTTTGATTGGCCATCAAGCGTGCCCAATCTGGTCTGCATTGGCGGCGGTGGTGGAATCGGGCGGATTGGCTTCCTTGTGCTCGGGGTTGGCGTTGTCCATGTTGGGGTTTCTTCTTGTGTTTACCATCTATTGAGACTTTCAGATTTAGAGAGAACTAAAGGAAAGGTTCTAGTAACAATCCCACCAAAACAACACACAAGAGCAAGGAAAACCAGATAAGAGCCAAATAAAACTTTTTATTTTATTATAATAGTCTTCGTGGTTGTTTACAAAGGTCTGACTCACGGATAGCGTTCTAAGACTGGGGTTGTCTACACACTAGCGCTGCGCTCGAGTCTCCTCGGAAAAGGTCGGAATCGGTGGAACTGCATCTTACGCACGGGCTCGGCAAGTTCCTCTTCGGCGTCGCGGAGCTTCTGGCGTGCGGTGTGCAGCTCGTCGAGGTGGTGCGGTACATGTGATCCATGGACTTGGTGTACTCCACCGATCGTATGAGGCGGGGATTGCTCTCATACTCGTGAGCGAGTCATTGGCAGCCCATAAGGGAGTCTTCATGGGAAGTAGCGGAAGTCGGTGCGCGGCAAGTCTCGGCGTAGATGTTCCGCGGTGGCGAATGGCCTCTCGGGCTGCATCACGAACTCCATCGAAGAAGGTGGCTCGAGGTAGGGTGCGTCGAACACGTAAATGGCTCCGTGTGCTCGAAATCCTTGAAGATCTTCACTTCCACCCTCCGGCGTTCCTCGTCTCCATACATGCCAACGTATCCTGGTAGAGGGTATGGGCGGAAGTTGAGCTCTTGCATGAGGTTGTGGATCGTCGCGAAGAGTCCGGCAAGGGTTCCGTGGGAGGCAGCGGGTGGGTTGCTCCATCTAAAATTTGGAAGGAGAGAGTTAGTGTCGGTTTGGTAAAGAGACTTGAGAAAAGGAGAGATAATTTAAAAGCGCATTTCTTATTAAAATATATCCTTAAAGCTGGTCTCTTGCTAAGGTCACGTCTTAGAGTCATTGTTGCTCGATACCATTTCTGTCGGGACCGGAACAACAACTCGAGCCCCTCAGTGTAAATCGCACTATCCGGAAAAGCTAGTGCACACAGGTTTAACGATAATGTATATTATGCAAAAATAACCACGAGATATTATTAAACGAACATACGGCCTTAAGGCCAAGTCTTACAATAAGGCACTAGGCCAACAAAGTAAACAAGGCAGTGGAAATAAAGTAAAGGTGGCAGCCACGACCCATCCGACCTCCACGGCGATCAGTGTAAGGCGCATCCTACTCGTTGAAGTAGTCCTCACCGTCGTAGTCGCCCTCAAGTCCGGCAACAGATTTAGCAAGGTGAGTCTGAAGTACTCCCAAGGTAAGCAAGTAAATGCTTACGCAAGTTACACCAGGAAATATAACAGAGTTGATGCATGCATAAGGGATTTCAAAGGAAGCTTTAATAGGGTAGTGTGCGGAAAGCAATACTTGAATTTAAATACAATAACGTAAGTCTGAAAAGCTGAATTTAAATACGATTATATGAAACATTGTTTTTAACAAGTAATATCGTTAGTGTGGGCTCCAACCCACACTAACCTATCCACGGGAATCCACCCGGACCATTACCAAAACCAACGTTTGTTTGCCAAAATCAAGTTTTATGAAAATTCAAGTCTAATCTGTGAAGACTCTACTCGGCATGTCCATGACCGTGGACACGGCTATCGAGATAGTTTATTACTCTGCGAGGTGTACAACTTTACCCACAAGACATTCCCTCTCACTTGAGCCACGCGATCAACACACCGCCTTAGGTGTGCGGCGGAGAGTTCATGACAAGGCTGTTCAGATGATTCATAGCCAACATAATCACGCCGCCACTAAGGTTTCACCACAACTCGAATCCACGAGTTGGAGCCCCTCGGTGCCATGTGAGACTTCCCACGACCCTACGCGCGCTCACATTCACCTATAGCGAGACTATAGTTGGAACTTCACAAATTACTTAGCTGATCCGTCCCATACCGGACTTGTGGTAGTGCGAAGTGACCGTAAAATAATTCACGAACACGGTCCTTAAGTTGATTTAGGCTCAACCACATACCCCGTACGATAATCAACCAGTGTCACCAAACACGAGGCATCTGGTACCACCACCTAACCATTAGCCTAAGTCCAAAACATGTTTTCTATTTTCATTTTTAAATAATATCAGTAAAACCACCCTTGACTCACGAAGTCAAGATATCAATTTCAAAGTCCGTCATTTCATGTGAAAGATCGATCCCACCTAAAATTATACTAAGCCGGGCTAAGCATTGCTACAAAATTTCTAGCTAATACTATAGTACTAACTAGTTTTCAGCTAGGTGACAAGGTATATGAATTCAAGATTCAAATTGGCCATATACAAAGGATCATGGGTATATCTAAAATTCAATCAAATTTGAATTACATTTGAATAAAGATACGCATGCATATCTGATAAAACAATATAAATAATTTAAAATATTAGGTTCAACATGGTCAAAGGTGTAACTTGCCTTGATCGTAGTCTGCTGCGATTAGTCAATTCAAACTCTCGGAATCGTCAATATCTAACGAAAAATCAATTCAAAGCAATTTCAAAACAAAAATTCAAAAAAATCCAAATAACTTCCAAAAATTATAAAATACATGGGAGATAGGATTTTGAATTTTGGATGTGAGTCAACAATTTTTAAAAGGAAATGAGGCTTTTAAAAGAAGTTGGAAGTTTTAATTTAAATTTAAACCTTGGAATTACAAAATATATTCAAATCAAATTTAAATAAATTTCAAAATTTCAAAATTATTCCAGAAATAGATAGATCATGATTTTAGAAAAATTTAGAAATTTGAATGGGTCAATTTGGAGTTAAAATGCAAAAGTTATAGCCTTCCAAAGTTTGAATTCAAAATAAAAGAAAAGGGTATTTTCTGGATTTATTTTTAAACCGAAAAGGATTTATGACGTCAGCACGAATTATTTTCTAAAGGAAATTATAGATTATGACGTCAGCCCTAGGATTAATATATTGAGCAGAGGTCGACAGTGGGGCCGGTGTCATGGACCGAGTCCATGGACCAGGAAGGGTGAGTGGCGGCGCGCGCGGGGAGCGCGGTGGCGGCGTGGCGCCACGAGGCTGCCGCGTGGTCGCCGCGTGGGCGCCACGCCACGGCTTTATGCCGGCGTGGCGGCTGCAGGTGGCGGCGCGCGCGGGTGGCGGCTGGCGTGCCGTCCGCCGCCACTGGCTGCCACGCGGCCGCCAACTTCGCCCGACGGCGGCGTGGCCTGGCGGGCGGCGGCGCTCGAGGCCCGATGGTCGCCGAGCTCCGGTGTGGCGGCGCCGAGGGTACCAAAGCAGCGAGGAGAAGCGCGGAGGGCACCGGTACCTTGCGCGAGGCCGAGATGACCGGAGAGGAAATCGGCGGAGGCGGCGGTCGGAGAAGGCTTCACGGCGGCGGAGCGCCCGGTGGTGCGTGCCGGGAGGTGGTCGCCGGTGTTCGCTCGGGCACCGGCAAGGTCGGGAGGCACCGGCGAGGCGGGAAGCTCGAGGCGGCGATTGCTCGCGGAGTTCTTAGTGGCAGCGGGAGAAACAAGCGCAGGGGACCGGGGCTGGATTATGCGCTCTGGAGGCTCGGGGGTGGCGGTGTGGGTAGAGGACCTCGGGGCACCTCTTTTATAGGCTGGGGAGGAGGGTAACGGCCGCGTGAAGTTCGCCGGAGTGCAACGGGCGGGGAGGTTTATTGCGACGGTGGTAACGGCTGTAATTATGCGTGATTATGCCCGCAATGGACGCGGTGGAGGTGCAGTGCGATCGGCGTTGCGCGGGCATCAGTCGGAAGAAGCGAAGCTTTAAAAGCCGGTTCGCGGCTTCAATGGCGGTGGCGGCGGAGATCGCGCGAGGAAGAAAGGAAAAAGGCGGGGGACGCGGGCACGGCGAGTGGGGCCCGCACGTCAGCGAGAGAAGAAAAACGGAAAGGACGGGGGCGGTGGTCGGATGCTTGACGGGTGGCACGGGGGAGAGATCGGGACCGCTGGCGTGATGCGAAGGGGTAAGTGAAGGGGAACGGCTGAGATTCGATCCGACAACGGAGATTAGATCGGGGCCGGTCGGTGCTTAAATGGGAAGGGGCGGCCACGATGAGGTACGGCAATAGGGGACGGCTTGGATCAAACCACGTGGCGGCAGGAGCGGAGAGGGGAGTGGTGAAGCGGTAAGTTGGTGCGGGCGGCGAGGATTAAATCCGGCGAGAGTGGACGGTCCGATCACGCGACACGCGTCGCCACGCGGAGAGAGGAAGCGGGAGAGGGTTTAAGTTAGATCGGACGGTGAGGAATCCGGCGGGCGGAGGGGCGCCGATGGTTGACACAGTGGCGGGAGGATTTTTGGGATTTTCTTTCTTTTTGATTTTCCAGAAATGCTATTTAGCTTTAGAAAACTCAGAAAAATACCAAATAAATTTTAAAAAATCCAGAAAAATTCAGGGAACTATCTGGAGTTATTCTAGACTTAATAAAAATATGTCCCACTCATTTTAACAAGTATAATTTGCAAAGGTACAATTTGATTTTGTAGGGAGGGTTTTAATTCCTTCTAAAATCTAGAAAAATAATATAATCTCATATTTGACTTAAGGAAGCTGAAATACATTTGTTTTAGCTTTTAGGAAAGTAATAAATTTATTTTTGACTTTTTATACATTAAAGTTTATAACTTTTCTCAAATCAGGATTTTAACATAATTCCAGAAAATTCAATAAACTCCAGATTAAAATTTCAATAAAGGGACAAAATTTTGGGATGTTACATTTGCACAGCAGTAATGTCGAGACCCGAATATACAAATCCAGACTCTCTATGTATTCTGCACTAGTCTAGTATTACTCTAGTACACACATTGAAAACAAAGATAAAATATTGACCACATCACAAATAACAAAGAAAAAGACTCAAATATTATTAATTATCAGAGTTGTAACCTTATAGCCAAATTTACACTTTAGCAACTGGAAGGGCCTAACAAAACTAGTAGCGGAAACACAACGAAAGACAAAGCAGCCATTCGACATGCCCATAGGCAATTGACTGGGAAACGAGACCCTAATCCGAGAAGTCATCGAAGTATCCTCCTTCAGGTGTCTCCGGTTGATATGGTTCTTCTTCTTCAACTGAGCAAATATAAATATAGCCATGAGTACATAGAATAATTAGTAAGTTATTTGTAACAAGAATGCAATATAATTATGTAAGGCTTACCAAATGAGGACTGAGCGGTTATTTTGCAGCAAGAAATAATTTAGAATAAATACAATAAATATACTAAAAGTAAACTTTGAAAAATGATAATAAATAAATAACCTAAGGAATTAAATAAATAATAAGTGAATTAACCATTCACCCAATGAACCACCCGTGAACTAACCATTCATATAATGAACTATTGTTGAACTAACCATTCAATCCCCAAACTCAACCCAACCAAGTTTTATGAAATATTTACCTCTCGCGTGAAATCACTAAGCATTGTCCATAATCTGGGATATGACTATTCAAATAGTTTTACACTCTGCAGAGATTGCACAACTTTATCTACATGATATGATCATCTCATAGTGACCCTAGAGCAACACGCTTCCTTAGGCATGCTGACCAAGAAGATCATAACAAGTCTTTTATAATGCTCAATCTCAACTCAGTTTGGTCCACTAAGATTTCACGGTCAAGTAGGCTAACCACCTAGTCGAATAAATCCCTCTTACACCCCATAGAAATGTCTAACCGATACTCACTGACATCCTAATGGCAAAACTGAAATTAAAATATCACAAATTAATTAGCTAGGTCCATTCCATACTGGACATGTGATTATACAATAAGGCACAGATCAATAGCACATAAAGTTAAGTCCTTAGACATTACCTAGATAAGACATCCGCATCCTAGAAATGCTAACCACACCTCCCTCTTTGCTGCACTCGCCCAAGCAAAAACCATTTTGTATAACCAATGCCAATGGCACTACCCATGTTATGGCACTCAAGTTTTATACCTATGACTGACCACCATAATTCAGTATCTCATTAAATCAAAATTAATTAATTAATCAACATGTGATGATGAGCTCAACGTACTACAAGTATGGCTAAATATATTAAATATATACCCAGTGACAACTAGTATTGCATCACTAGATAATTATACATCCTATAGTAGCAATGGAATCATGACATTTAAATTTTCAATTGAGGGATTAATCAAGTTGGACAATAACTACTAGATACAAGGTTTGCATTAAACTAGCAATGCATAAAATAATAAATAAATAGATTTAAAAACTAGGTTCAATATAATCAAATATCATGACTTGCATTGGCCTTGTTCAGTTACCGACTCTTGATCTTTAGATCTTGCTTTAGTTTCTTCGAAGACCTTATCTAATGGAAGAGAAAGCGAACAAAACACAAATAAATTCAAATTAAAATTTAAATCAAAGCTAGGACGAAGAAGAATAGGTTCTTCAAAGATTTCCTAGAAAATAAATTCCTAAAAAATAGGAAAAGCTACTATGTTATGAACCTAGTCTACGGAATAGTGTGGTTTGTGGTGAACACGACTCACAGAACAGTGCTCATGCTGACTAGGCTTGTTGACGTGGCACCTAGGGCTGACGCGGCAGACACATGGCACTATGGCTGAGATGGTAGGGTGACATGATAGTTGACGTGGCATGACACGTGGCTCTGACACATTGCTCAGGTGGCTGATATGGCAAACACATGGCTGACACGTGGGATTAGGGCTGACGTGGCTTCCTTGCATGGCTACTAGTGTGGCTCGGTCCATGGGTCTACGGAACAATGCACCTGGCTGGTGGACCCCACATGTCAGAGGCACGATGCATGGTGGTTTTAGTCCACGAAAAAGTCGAAGAGGTGCCAATGTGGTCTGACATCAGGGGTGATGTCAACTGGGCACATGGCTCAAGGTTTCGGTTTGGGTATTGAATGGGCGCTGACGGCAACCGAGGCAGGTGGGACAATGGATGACGACCAAAGGGTCACGCGGCACTGGTGAGAGCAGTGGCATGGAATGGAGCGGCTGGTCGACAACGGCAGAAGGATGGGCGATGAAGAGGCGGCTGATCGGTGGCAAGGCTTACCGATGGCAAGGTCAGATCAATGCCAAAGATGAAGATGACGCACAGTGAACGAAGATAAGAACAACAATAATAGCTATGGGAGATGGTGTCGATGGCTTCAAGATGCGGAGAAAATGAAGGGGCAGCATGGCTTTATATGGCGTGGACGCCGAGAGACCATGGTAGAGATGGCTTGGATGCTAAAGTAGACACGGACACAGACGCTGAGATGTGACTAGGGTAGACACAATGTAGGAGACGACTAATAGGTGGACCCCACTTGTTGGCCAGAAGAGGGAGGGGAATGGCCGAGATTACAGCTCGACCGAAGAGGTGCGACGGATGGCCAACACGTGGCAACATCCAACGGAAGGAGATGACGGCCTGTCGAGACCCGAATATACAAATCCGGACTCCCTGTGTATACTGCACTAGTCCCAGGATCACGCTAGTGCACACAGTCAAACATAGATGTAATCACAACCATGTACACGATTTAATAAAGGAAAAGTTCAAATATCGATAAATATCAAGAGTACGACCTTATGGCCAAGCTTACAATAGACTAGCCCGAAGGGCTTAACAAAAACTAGCAGCGAAAATCCAAAATAAAGCATAGCGGCCAATCGACAAGCCCACAGGCTATCGAGTGGAGAACAAAGCCTAATCCGTGAAGTCGTCGAAGTACTCTCCTTCTGGAAACTCCTGCTGGTGATACTCCTCTTCCTCAATTGAGCAACATTGGGCATAAAGCCGTGAGTACATTGGTACTCAGCAAGTCGTTTGTAACAAATGAATGCAATGTAGTATGCAAGGCTTACCAAAGGATGACTGGAAGGTTAATTTGCATAAAATGACATTTAAAGGTAAATACAGTAAATAGATTGAAAGCGAACTTTGAGTAAAACAATAATAAATAAATAATCAAAGGAATTGACATAACAACTTGCAGACCTCCCATCCACAAGCTAAACCATCCGCTTATGGACCTCCCATCCATAAGCTAAACCAACGGTGAATTAACCATTCACTGCCCGACCATAAATCAACAAGTTTTCGGAAATAACTATACCTCGTGTGAAATCACCGAGCATTGTCCATGACCGAGGACACGGCTATTCGAATAGTTTTACACTCTGCAGAGGTTGCACAACTGTACCCACACGATGTGATAATCCTCACGCTAAAGAAAATCACAACAAGACCGTTACAAAGTTCAGTTACAACTCAATCTGCCAGCTAGGGTTTCGCATCACACCCCCCCTTGCGTCACATGGAAATCAGCAACCATGTTCATCTCAATGGTAAGATTAAAGTTGAAACATCCCAAATTAGTCAGCCAGGTCCGTCCCATACCAGACATGTGGTTTGCACGATAAGACTCAGATCAATGACGCACAAAGTTAAGTTCTTAAGTCTACCCGGGCGAGACTACCACATCCCTCGAAGTGCTCCAACACTTCCCCTTTCTTGCCACGATCACTGCCGAGTGCAAAACCAGTTTTGTATAACCACGCCAATGACACACCAATGCCATGGCCCAAATTTTAATAAACGTGGCACCAACCACAGTTCCATATCTCATTAAGTCAAATTGATAATTCACATATGATGATAAACCCAATCGTAGCTATAAGCAAAGCTAAGCATTCTATCGTACCAACCCATGTGACAAATAACCTAGCGTCACTAGTATATTTCCCAACCTATGGTGACAATGGTATCATTGCATTCCAAATTATCAAGGAGGGATGAATTCAATTGGGACGATAACTACCAATATAAGGGTTTGAATAAAAATAGCGATGCAATGTAATTTAAAATAAAATAATTAAATAATAGATTACAAACTGGGTTCAACATGATCAAAGGACATGACTTACCTTGGTTATGCTCAGCGAGGTACTCTTGGTCTTCGGGCGTAGATCCTACTCCTCCGGAATCCGAATCTAACGAGAGAGAAAACGATCAAAACAAGAAAAACACATAATGATAAGCAAATGAACTCCAAAAATCATGAAACTAGAACCAAAAGCTAGAGCTAAATTTTAGATGAATTTAGAAAAAGAAACGGGGTCAATCGGAGCTAGGACGGAGGAGAACGGGCCCTCGGAAAATAAACCCTACAGGAAAAATCGGGAAAATATGAAATCGCTCTGTGTTGTGGACCGGGCTCACGAGAAACCAGGTCTACGATGGACTCGGTCCACGAAACAGTGCACACGGGGAGGCCGGTGCTGACGCGGCAAATTAGGGCTGACGTGGCTCGCGCTTGTGCCGACACGTGGCACGTGCTGACGTGGCATACTAACGTGGCTGCCACGTGGCACTGAGGGCGGGTTTTGGCTGATGTGGCAGCTGACGTGGCATGACACGTGGTTGCCACATGGCGGTAGGGCTGACGTGGCAGCTAGCGTGGCTAGGGCTGATGTGGCTCGGTTGGGTGAGGCGGCGGTGGTTCGATCTGACGGTGCAGGGGTGGACGCGTGGCGCAATCGGGTCCGTTGGTTCGGATCTGAGCGGGCGGCTGGGATGCGGGGCGCGGGGGGACGGATCGGCGATGCGCATCTTGGGCGCACTTCGCGAAGCGGCGCGACACAGGGCGTGGTACGCTGCGCGCAGACCAAGGCCGATGCGAGCGGGTGCGTCTGCCGCGGTGTGGTGCGTGGGCACGCGGCCCGAGGAGCAACACTCCGCAGCTGGGATGGAGGTGCGGCGGCGGTGAGGTCCGCGGGCGGCCATGGTGCGCGGTGGAGGGCAGGTTCCGGGCAGTGGTGCGAGTTCGGCGGTGACCGGTGCCGGGGACGGAGGGGCGGCGGTCGGGACTTACCAGCGGCGAGGTCCGGCGGACGGCGAAGGGGCACGGTCAGCGGTGAGGATGATGCGTGCGGGGAAGGCGACGCGAGAGGTAGGGCGAGAGGGGCGTGGCGCGGGCCCTTCGCACTGGTGACAGTGGCGAGCGGAGGCGGGGACGGCGGCAATGGGAGGGAACTCCGGCGACGGCGACGCGAGGACGAGGTGAGGGCGGCGGCGTTGGTGTGCACGCAAACCGAGGCAAGAGCATCAGTTTTATCACATGAACCGAGGTGTTTGGATCAGTCACGACGCGGCGCGAGCGGTGGGCGCGATTTAGGACACACGGGCGGCCGAGATGGTGACACGCGGCGCGGGGCGTGATCCGACGGCGGGAACGCAAGCGGGTGCGGCGACGCCAGGGCAATGCGGGCGCGGGTGCGTGCGTGAGGGCCCGCGGATCGATGACGCGTGGAGGCGGCACGGATCCGACGGCGAGGGAGGCACGGCTCTAGGGTTAGGCGGGGGCGCGCGCATGGGCGGCGGAGATTGCATCCACGTGGCGGGGGAGGAAATCGGGCGGCGGGGAGCGGGTGTAGGCGGGGCGGGGCGGGCCGAGGGAGGGGGCGGAGAGAGAGACTGGGGATGGGCGACATGTGGAGGGAAGGAGGATCGGCGGCTGAGAAGTTTTACCCTAATTTCTTTTCTCCCCAGAAAATCTAAATAACTTCAAAAAGCTCTAGGAAATAGCAAATAAATCCCAAAAATTCACCAAAAATACCAGAAAAATCCTTGAGACCTGAGGAACTCAAATAAAATAGTTTTAGATTATGTTAAAGTTTAATTTAATTAGATTAAATCCTTCCAAATTTTGAAAATTCATTTCAAGCTTGTTTAAAATTCAAAAAAATTCCAAAAATTAATTTTCAAATTCAAGGTTTTAAAAATCTCTGAAAATCAGGATGTTACATGGCCAGATTCATGACACGTGGCAAGTGCGACGCAACGAGCCGTGCTGGGCTAAAGGGAAAGTGGGCCAGGAGATGGGCTTAGGCCCAATAGGCTTTTAG
The DNA here is from genome assembly GCA_036346265.1 of Melocanna baccifera. Lineage (NCBI taxonomy): Eukaryota > Viridiplantae > Streptophyta > Magnoliopsida > Poales > Poaceae > Melocanna > Melocanna baccifera. Next base: position 189,241 of record JAYEVJ010000041.1, read on the forward strand.
GGAAATTCAAAATTTTCTTTATTTCAAAAATTCTTGTAAATTAATTTGAGATCTAAATAGCAAATATACCCAAAAAATCTTTGAAAATTCAGAAAATCTATGTGTGCAAGTATACATAGGTAATAACGAACTTACCATGAACAAAGGGCAGCGAAAGTATCGACTCCTAGGTGCACGTGGTCATCGCAAACCTACACCACTGCATTGAGGTTGTGCTCAGGCCTATGGGGGTAGTCACGGAGGGGATTTCTAGGGGGTGTGAGAATCCCTGGTTTCAAGCGGTAGATCAGGGCTTGGGGGTCAGGGTCCAAGGGACTATATGTACTCATGTCTTTGAGGTAAGTGTTACGGTCTCAAAACCCAGCCTGTGCTCACCGTCCAGGGGCTAGCCACATTGACTACCATCCATATCATTGCGGATGTAGCAGGATTGATGTCTACCATCCTAGGCTTGCTTCAGTGTGTCGTTCGCCACCCACTTCAGTTCCCCCTACCAAAGGTCCCTATAATGCATGTCCACCCCATAGGAGTTCAATTTAGCACACCAAGTCCTGCACAAATGGTGGATGTCATAGTATTTTGAAATGTATTGCACAAAGGATTGCTACCATGGAACATATGGGTGGACATGTTGGAGCAAGGCTTGTGAAGGAGAATCGTCTTGTCGCATGTGCAGGTCACAACGTTGTCGATGGTGCATGCATGCTTGCGGTCGCCTCTTGCGTGGCCTATGACGTACTTCTCCCTCAAACGGACCCCAAACTTCTTTCTAATACTGTCCATGGTCCAAATGATGTGAGAATGAGCCTTCTCTATTTTCTACTCCATATAAGCCTGCATGACTTCTAAGAGTTGCCTTTCTTCATCTAGGTGCTTCTTCGCATTTATGGCCCTATTAACGAAATAGCCAACGGTGCAGTTCCAACTCTCATCAATGATTGTGATGATCAGGAGGGAGCGTACACCCTTTAGCACACCATCATACACCTCTGACATGTTAGTCATCATAATCCCATACCTCATATCGTCCATGTCATGAACTCACCATTGCTATGGCCGATTCTACTCCCTACGACCCCCTGACATGCCTGGAGGTCTCCTCATCAAGTTTACACCATATTGCAATAAAGTTGTGCCTCTAGTTCTGCATGCATAGTTTCTTAAACTTCTTCATCAACTTTTTGTTGCGAAAATGGGTGTGAAAGTTCATTACCAGATACCTCATGCACCAACGTGACCTCACATTGTTCCACTAAAAAGGGTGGTTCAGCCCTTTGTTGCATGGTAGTCTGCATCGACAGTAGTCCGGCGTTGCAGTCTGTGATAAGGCAGATGTTGGGCCGATCTTGGACTACTCCTTACTTCATATTGGCCAAAAATGATAGCCAGTACTCTGTATTCTCATTCTCCACAATTGCATATGCCACTGGGAGTAGCTGGTCACTTACGTCGGTGGCCACTGTCATCAAGATCGTGGTCTTGTACTTGCTAGAGTGGAGCATGGTTACCATCGTGAGCACTGGACGACAGTATTGGAGCCCCTCGATTGCTTGCCAATTCTCCCAGAACACTTGGTCAAGGCTGAAATAATTTAGGCCCTTCATAGGGTGCGCCCTCTCCATTTTGTTTACATATGTTCTGGGATTGGCTTGGGCAATTTGATGCAGCATTCATGGCACAAAGTCATAGGCATCCTCGTATGTGTCGTACATCCCATGTATGACTTTCCTCACCTAGCACACTTTACCATAGCTCACTGGGAAACCAACCAAATTCACGGCATCGGCCATCAACAATTTCAGTAAAATTGTGACATCTACAACTATGAGATGACTTATCAAGCTGGCGACGAGTGATGAGGTCACATTGTGGTGGCCGTGTAGTGGCTCTACAAGCTCATGGGTATGGTCCTTGACCACTGTTATCTTGAAGTCTATTACTCCGCCTTTGAATCTCTATGCATGGACCTTCCTAGGGCAAGTGCCATCCAGACACTTCACCATGTATGTATCAAGGTTCGACGTGTGCACCTGATACATGTGGCTTATGTGGACAGCATATGTTGCGATGGCTTACTGCGCATTACCCTTGTTGGGAAGTGTTGCCCTTCAACGAGAGTGTCTTCATCGAAGGACCATTCAGACAGCACAACTAGGGAGGCCAAGGCAACGTAATCCAATCTTGAGGAGACGTACTCAACATCAGTGCACACAATGCCACTGGGTGCACCGTCCCCACCTACGTCTACTCCAGCCTTGTCTCCACTGCTGGCTGTGTCGGCATCCTCCTCCTTGCTGGAATGGCTCACATCCAACAGCCCTTCCAAATATTCATAGGAGTCAATACGCGCTGCCCACCATCCCTCTGCACCTTTTGTTGACTAAAAGTTATGAGCTAACCTGGACAGTTGTCCATCATCCTGGTCGACACCATGTTCCACCACACTACTAGCAATAGTAGGTTCCACGTCAACATCACCATCCCCAACAACACGACGGTCAACATCGCCACTCTTGCTGCCCTCGCCCCTGCTTGACAATTTGGTCGTCTCCACATATTGCATATACACCATTGGCATTTGATATTTTGCCGCAACTGGATTGCTAGCGATCTCCATGTACTGCTGCCAGGCAACATTGCTAACCATCTTCAGCTCCCATAAAAATCTTGTAAATCTCCAACTACCGTGGCTATCAGTGCATTGATGATGAGCTTCTTCCTTGCAACCTCCCTGTCAAATGCACTCTGCACGCACCTCCTAAGCTCAGGGAGACCTATCTTCTTAAGCCCTAGAGCCTGGAATACAGTCCTTTCACAATTTCGAAGGTCCACCCTATACAGCCCATCCTGTACGACTTCCTCCCCAGAGAACACGAGCACTTGTTCTATATCCGACATCAAGTACCTACCACTAATACAGACAAAATGCACTTATTTCAGAGCATGCTACATACCAATGAACTTTGACTACCTTTATTACTAACAGTGCACAAATAATAATAGTGCAAAAATAACAATGTCATAAGATGGTAATAGTGCATAATAATAACATTGTGTAAACAATAACATGCCAAAATTATAATAACGTACAAATGATATCAATAGAGAAATAATAGCAGTGTGCATACAATAACAATGTACAACTAGGAATGTTCAGGTATTAACATATAATCATTAACACCATCACTAACATGGGTAATCACAAAAAAAGGTCCGCATGAACAACATAGATACATCAACTACACAATGTTACAAAGCATATTTTACACAATCGAACTACTATTAAAGCTAACGAGACCTTAATAAAATATATCTCTTTGTGAAGGTCTTTACCAGAACCACACTATTTCACCTGCGAAATATCCTAGATCGTAGCAAAACCATCTCCAAAAACTAATTCCAACTCTCCTTTACTCAGCTTCTTGACTTCGGATGCGCTAGCACAGAGGGAAATAAGGCTTTTTATATGTGCGGTAAGGCATTGCGGACTGACAGACACATGTGGGCTTGTGGGGTAGCAGCCATCTCCAACCAAGAGCCACGAGAATTACTGTCCAGCATGTCATATCGTGTTACGTCGCCCACTGAAGCAATGCACTTTTTCTCGCTCGGTAGTGTCATTAACGTACGAATAAAATGAATATAACATACATCACTGTGTCACGTCATGTCATTAACACCATTCCCTTGCATGCTTTGCCCCTGCTCGTGAGGAATCTTATTCCTACTAAGATGCGACCGAGCTTGCCTGCTTGGCAGGACATCACCAGTTGCGCCTGCACCATGCATGCCTCCTACACCAGCGTACCATGTTGTACGCCTAGCCTCCTGCCGAACTAAGGCGGCGCTGTAGATGGTATATGTCGCATGCTACACTTTCTGAGCTCACAATGGGATCTATTTTTGCAAAAAAGTGGTATGGGATTAAAATTGAAAAAGAAAAAAACACCGCTATAGGGTTATATGTACAAACAGTTTACTGCGAGACGCGTGGCCTTGGTCAGCCCTTTTTTTTTTCTTTTTTCTTACATCTTTCTCCCTATTTCTTTTCTAGTCCCACAAGCACACGAAACGGGACGACACATCTTGCCCCTATTCTACTATCATGCGAGCAATTTAAACAAATTAAAAAGTCAGAATGAACTAAGTGAGACAATGCATTAGAGACTTGTAACATAATTTAAATAGAGATGTAATACGGTAAGGATTATCCGAAACAACCAATTACATAATTCTATAAATTGTGAATGTCGTTTAGATTTTGTCATTCGAATAATAATATCTTTTCTGTTTGAGGCTGTGTTTGAATCCAACTTAAATGTATGGGTGCAAATACGGTTTCAAATTTTCTTCAAGAATCGAAATCAAGATAAATATTTTTCTAAAATATTATTTACCAATATGTTTGTTATGATACCTTTGATCATTAAATAATTATTCAATTTAATGCTGAATAGCATTCCTTGAACAAATTTTGATGGTTTATTGCATATTACGGGGAAGTGTAAGCTTATTGGTTAGTGTCTACTTGATGTACGAACTACGTGGATACCCAAATGTGACTGAAATGAGTCAATATTTGAGTCGAGTTTATAGTCAATACATATTGATTTGTATTCAAGTATATTCTTATTCTTATTCTAATCCAGCTTAGAATATATGGGTGCGAATTTGGTTTGATCACTATCTAATCCTAATTCGTCTATTCACACCCCTAAATTTATGTTTGTGGGAGTTAAGTGACACTTCGGTGCAAGTTTAGAGGGCAAGGGAATTTTGTCTCGTCTAAAGGTTTCCCGAGTAGATACATGCATGGATAAATTTGATAGGTACCATTGGGTGTGGGCTGAAGTAGAATATGCACTTTACTTCAGATATACCAATCAAAACAGAAATAATGATCTGTTACATAATTTTTACTACTTTGTTCCATTCCAAATTTTAGGCGCGGGGATTGATCAAGAATCGGAACCGGCCGTCGTTGCCGGGTTATGTCGGGCATGATTGCCTCGTGCAGTTCAAAGCGTGCATCAAGGTTGGGCTGAAGTGTGTGTGTGAGAACCCAAGAAGAAGGCCTAAAGCAGGGGATATAGTGAACATGCTTATCAGATGCTAATTGTTATTGTTATGACAATATACTGAACATTCTTACATTATGATATTGAAAGCCTAATTAAAATGTAGGCTGACAAGTTAAGATATCTGTGAAATGTTCAGGAAAACGGAAGCAAGAAAAGTACTGAATGGAATACTAGAAGTTGTCTCCTGGGAGCTTAGAACACTCCGGGTGGTTCTTCCAACTCTATTTTTGTATCGAGTGTGTAGTGGTTAGCACGCGCGTGGCTGCGAGTCTGACATGAAGTTCAAACACGTGTCCTGAGGTGTGATACATATGAGTATGACCACATTGAATCATTCCACGTTTCTGTTTGCCCAACCATCTTGTTACATGTTTTTTCTCTTTCGTAAATTAGATAAATATTCCTCCACGTAAGTAGAAACTAGAAATAAGTGATCGTAATTCACGTCATGGATCCAAAAAAATTGTAATCGTTATAGAAAATCAGTATGTAAGGCAAAAAAATGGAAACTTGGTGGTGGATTTTATGTTCATTGAGTTTTGGCATTTGATTCGTTCAAGTGAGCTTCTCCGATTTATTACTCACGGTGTTTATGATACCTAGACGGTTTGGAGTTGTGCAAATGATCTTCTCAAAAGAGCTTATGAGAAGGTCTAATTAATTGTGAGTTGTTTGGTGCTCGCTATCTCTAGAGTAGAGGAAGACTAAATCCAATGGATTCGAGGTGTTGGTTTAATTCGTGGAGCCGATCTAATTCATTTGGGCTAATCTTAATGTGAATTAGGAGAGACCGGTAAATTACTGAATACCATGTAAAAATAGACTCTGTAATATTATGTTGGTTTGCTCCTTTTTGCTTTATATTTGCTTTTTACGTTCCCAGACTTGAATTGATTGTTTGTCGGATTGCAATCTTGACATAAACTTAGACAGTGTAATCCGAAGAACGCGTTGTCATCCGCTGTTGCTGGTCGTCCTCTTGAGGTGAGGGAGAGTCCGGGGACCGTCAGATCTAGCCACCCTTGTCAAGATCAGGATGCCATGCAGATGCCACGCTAAGCTGTTGCGGACGGTTGCGGCGACGAGCCGCGACAAGCGAGTAAGGTGGTCCGCTTGCACGGTGAACAAGGCGGAGGCACCACTAGAACTGGCAGCGTGGAGATGGAGGAAGCTAGATCACTAGTCTTTCTCCCTCCGATGGTCAGTTGTGTGGTTTTTCATGTTAGTGATATGCCTTAAAGATAATTATAGAGATAATTATACCACTTCTATGTTTATGATATTTTGAATAATATGTTATTTTGTCTATTGAATAAATGTCTTCATATTGATAAATAAGTATGTGAGTTATTCGTGAAACTTTTTATTCATATTTTGATATTATTTAAAATTATCCCTGATCTTGTATTATTATGTGAGACAGTTATGATTTACAGATCAATACTTGTATTGATTGATGATCATGTTTCACGGATCATGGATATGTGATATCAAATCAATAATATGGACACATGTTAGAGAACATGATGTTGATCTTGTATTATTATGTGAGACAGTTATGATTTACATATCAATACTTGTATTGATTGATGATCATGTTTCACGGATCATGGATATGTGATATCAAATCAATAATATGGACACATGTTAGAGTAAATCCAATGGATTCGAGGTACTGTTAGCTTAATTCGTAGAGTCGGTCTAATTCATTTGGGCTTGTTAGAAATTGGCCCATTATTTGTGGCCCATTTTCTTAAATTCCAAAGCATGCAAGGTTTAGTATCATATTTGTAACACCCCGGCCAAACAAAGACCCGGAATGCTACCCAACTAGAAGAAAAGCAATGGTAACTAATTACGTTATACAAAATTTCGGCAGAGCCTCCTTTGATATTTATCTAAATCAGGGATTCTAAACGCAACATCAATTATCATAGACAATCCTCAAGTAATAAGCTCAAGACTAAGCAAATAGTTTAAGGTTTACCAAACCATTCATGGATAATACTTAGAGAAGAGCACCGGGAAACATCCTAAGTTCTTATTACAATTAAATCCAAAGATAATAATCAAATGGTATCTAAAAGGTTATTGCATGAATCATTTAATTCTCCTGCCTTTATTTCTATTCTGTGTGGAACGTGCATGTGCAACAAGCTTATTCCTTCCCCTTTTCCATGCATGCCGAACTCGTAGCGGTACATAAATAAAAAAAACAGCAACAAGAGTGAGTCCCACGACTCAGCAAATATAATGGATAGAACAAGTTCATTAATGCCCAACCTTTCCCAAATCCATTCATTAATCATATACATACGCCATGCTATGCACGATGATCAAAAACTCTTTATCTCTTTCTCTTTTGCATTTTACCGGTAATGCAAAGTGTGCATCCGTCGATGCACACCCATGCCTGTACCACCTGGTACAGGGACCAATTGCCCATACTCCACAAGTATGGGGACCTGTAGCCCATCATGTCTTCAACATGACGGGGACCTCGGCGCTTAGTCATCTCGTGACCAAGACATCAAATAATCAACATGATGCATATGCGTGAATGCTCCAATAAAATAAATCTTGCATTCACAATATCTATGCACCATAAATACTAACGAACACTGTAAACTGCAACATCCCGATATAACATCAATACATTGTTACCATCGCTCTAAACACACATATATTCATACCATTGAACAATACCACAACTATAAACTCACATATATTCATACCATTGAACAATACCACAGCTATAAACTCACATATATTCATACTATTGAACAATACCACAGCTATAAACACACATATATTCATACCATTGAACAATACCACAGCTATAAACACACATATATTCATACCATTGAACAATACCACAGCTATAAACACACATATATTCATACCATTGAACAATACCACAGCTATAAACACACATATATTCATACCATTGAATAAATACCGAACTTCCACCTTATCAATATTAAACCATCATTATACTTGCCTTAGCCGCGGGAAAGCAGGGACGGGTAGAAGGTGCTGCCTCGAGGATCCGGCCTCCACCATCATTCGGCCATCGGGAAAACTAGCGGCAACCATCTCACACTCGGCGGTTGAAACGGCGCAAACAGCACACACAGCAAAGCACATCGGAGAAAACAGCGGCAGAGGCCACAACAGAGAACAACGAGTCGCAGCAAATAGAGCGGCAGATCGGTAGGTTCGAAAAATCGGCGACATGCGGCGGATCGATCCTCGGCGGCAAGAAGACATATCAGAGCTAACGCTAGGCTGCAACACCTCGGTTGGACATACAAAGAGCAGCACCTCGGCACGGCAAACAAATCAGCAATATTCAATTCGGCAGAGCCACAAGCGCAATTTCATCACCGGGACAGCGGATCGGCATCACAAACAGCAGCGACAATCAACACACAGCGGCCGATTGCGCGATGCGGCAATAAATCAGCGAGGGCGCGAGAGCACTTAGCGGCGATCGGCCGCGAGATCAGCAGGCGCTGCAGGAAGTGCGGTTTGAGCAGATCCGGTGCGGTCGAGAGAGAAGCGGCCGGCCGGGAGTCCAAATCAGCAGCGAGGCGGTGAAAATTGGAAGAACAGCGAGCGCTTGGGGGTAGCGAGGGTGCAGATCGGACAGCATGGACTCGGCCGGGGCGCGAGGGAGAGGAGCCGCCATGGGGCGCGAGGGAGAGGGCCGCTAGGAGAGCGCGCGGGAGGGAGGAGCTGCCGGGGAGAGGCGCGGGGAGGGAGGAGCCGCCAGGGGAGGGAGGCGCCAGGGGAGGGAGGAGCCACCAGGGGAGGGAGGCGCCAGGGGAGGGAGGAGCCGCCAGGGGAGGGAGGGGCCCACAGGGGGGAAGGGTGGCCGCTAGGGTTTGGGGGAGCCTCCCCCTCTTGGGCCACATCTCAGGCCCAAATTGCCAAATAATTTCAGAAAACCCCTTCTCTAAAGGGAATTTAATTTTGGGATATTACAATATTGCTTAGGCAAAGTGGGGGAGACCAATTTATAAGGTGGAGTCCTTGCCACTCCTTGAATTATGGAAGTGGATGGTGGCTTTGGCTAAACACACTGCACGCACGCACGCCTTGTATGTGATTCGCGTATTTTCGCGTGAAAATCGCGTGACTTGTGACTTGGGACACGCGACCGCGCCGTGACGTGGCGCGCCACTTGGCAGACCATGTCCACCTTATTTTGCTGAACCTCGCATCATCTCTCTCTCCTTTTAACTGGTCATGAGACTGCTTAATTACCATTATTTGGTTTTGAATTTTATCAATTACCAGTGAATAATTGATTAGTTACAAGTGAAAAATTGATCAGTTACCAGTGAATAATTAAGCAGTTACCAGTGAATTATTTTGGTTCAATGAGGGCAGTTACTAGAGAGTAATCTGCACTTCTATAAAAGACCTGGAGACGTCCAGGCTTGGTGACGTGAATTTTTCATTTTCCTTCTCCTATTGTCCTCTTCCTCTCTGGTGATATTGTGCTGTTGTACTGTGCTGTTCGAACTATGCCGGCCTTTCTTCCCTGCGTGCACCTAGAAGGAGGGTGAACGGTATCTCCGAGCCATTGCTGCCGTGAAGACCTGCACGGGGGCAGCAGTAAGGTTTCTCGGCAGCGCACATCTACGCGACCGCTCCTGCTCTACTTCATCTACGTCCTGCACTGCATCAAGCCTACACTGTATCAAGCCTGCACTGCTTCCTGCTCTTCATCAAGCCCAACAGTAAGTCGTTCGTGTGTTCGTACAACTTTGATACAATATTTTTCTTGCGTATATTCTGAAGTATGGTGAGTAGCCTACTGTTACTAGTTAGTTGTGCATCAATAGTATGTTGCTTGTGTCTTCTACTAAAACTTGGAATTAAAATATTGCCTACATATTCAACAATCCAGAAATCTTATTGGGAAATTTGTTGCAATACAGAAATGGTTAGCGCTTCTGATGCGATGAAACCTGAGAGGTTTTGTGGTCAGAACTTTCGTAGATGGCAGACTAGAGTCAAGTTTTGGCTCATATCTTTGGGGTTGTGGTGGGTTGTCCACCCGCAGTATCCATTTACGATCGAGCAGTACATGCAGTTTGATAGTGCAAACAACACTGCTCTTGGTTGTATCTTGACTGTTCTGGCAGATCAACTCTACGATGTGTACATGGACTATAAGTCTGTCACAAAGTTGTGGAATGAACTAGAGCACAAATATGCAAGGGCAGAGGTTGGTCGTTGGCTCTACATGTGTGAGTAATTTTTCGACTTTAGCATGGATGAGGCTAAGTGTAACACACCAGGACCCACTTTACCCTGAAATGCCACTAAACCACTCTACAGCTAGCCAAAATGTCAAGATAATTTATTCCGGCAATAATTTCTATACATGAAGCAATAAGCGGAAGCATAAACAACGAAGAGAACAAAGATATCGGTATCAAGTTCAATAATTGAAGCAATCTCTAGCATATTAATCAACGAATTGTTCACAAGTTCATCATTCTTAAATAAAATAGTCATCCACGAATTTGCTAAGCATTTGGCTAGAATTCCATCGACTTTATTACAGCATGAATTGATGAACCAAGTGCATTATTGTGGTGCCGCTCTACCCATCCCATGAATGCACAAGAATCACCTGTAGGGGGGAAACAAGGGTGAGATAAAAATCTCAGCAAGCAAACTGTTTAACAGGCTATTCAGACTACAAATAAATATACAACATCATTAAATTATCCATATGTCCATATCCACAATGTGCATCCACATTCATTATCAAGCTAATTAAACTACAATGATATTAAGCATCAATATCCATTTTCCATAATGACCACAATTATAGCCTCAACCATATCTACTACCAACAATGATAAAACATTAGCAAACAAGCGACGAAATCACGCGGGTTCAGAAGCAAAACCGTCTGTCCAAAAAGGTACCTCTCAGCACACATTACAACAATGAAAACGTGACTCTCGAAGATAAGATATCGCTAAGTCCCAAAATCCCACAACTTCCTTCCCCGCGCAACAGTTCTACAATCTTCCCATTGCAGCGGCGCTGCTTAATATTTTTCTATCTTTAAAAATATAAAACTAATCACAGAAAAAGATATATATCTGGATTTCTCACTTAAATACCAACATTTTTCATGTAGATCATATATTTTTATCTTATCATTAACAAGGTGATATCTAATGCACAAAACAGAGGACATCCTCTGTTCTGAAAGTCTGGACAGCCGACTTGTAACGCGTCCCCCGAACAGATCAAGTATCTAAAAATTCTGGTTCTTTTACATCAGCTAGATTACTGAATTCCCTACCGTTTTCTCAATTATGACAAAAAATTTGAAAATCATCTTCTACCCCTAATTCCCGTCTGAACAGCGGTCTGTCCCTGTCTGTCCCCTGACGGACAGCGAGATTCCAGACCCTGGTATATCTAAATTACGCATCCAAAAAAATATGAAAAAAAATATAATAGATGCGTCTCGTCGTCCTCTACATTTTTCCTTTTGGGGAGACCCTCGGGAAAAATCGTCTTAGGGGTCTAAACCGCATGAACAATAACAACGCGCGATTGGATCTACAGACAGTCAACCGAGATTCTCTAATCGGGAGTTTCTAAAATGCTAATCCCCACAAAACTTGGACCAAGAACCCTAAATTCAGTAGAAAACAGAGGGATTGGGGTGAGGGAGAGTTACCTAGGGGAATTCCTCAAGATCACTCTTCTTCTTCTTTTCTCCTCTTTTCTTCCCTCCTTCTCCCTTCTCTTCCTCCCTTTCTTCCCTTCTTCCTTTTCTTCCTTTCTTTTCAGCCATGGCAGCCTTGGGAGAGAGAGAGGCAGGAGGACGTCCAAGAAGGGTGGGGGCGGCCAAGGGGTGAGAGGGGCTTGGCTAGGGTTTGGGGAAAGAAAAAGGGGTAGCTTGGGCCCCCTTTGGGCTGGTTAGCCCAAATTGGCTAGGCCCTCCTCTAGGAAGCCCAAATTCTATATTTTTTAATGAATTAAATTCATTATTTTATTTTGGACAATTTCCCAAAATTAATTTCCGCCTCCCGCGATTCACCGAAAAAAACGGAAAACTCCCCATTTTTTTAAAAACCTACGCCGAATCAACGATCAGGATATTACATTCTCCCCACCTAAAAAGGATTCGTCCTCGAATCTAACTTCTCAACCCACGAGACAAAGAACAATCAAGGAAAGAATAACCAAAGGATAGAGTATCCCAAGGATAGAACATCCCAAGGAAACAACAACTACGGATACTCTTCCGCCTCGCAAATCTCGGGCTCTTCTTAAGTATCCGGTCTTCAAGCTTCCACGTCATCTCCCGCTCGGCCTGATTCGTCTAGAGGGCTTTCACATACCTGGTGGCCAGCTCCGACGAGTCCACGATACACGCTGATCGACACCGAGCACCCGCAGCCCTTCGGTTGGCTCTGAGCGGCCAACAGGTCCTGCCGTTCTCACCAGAATTTCCCGCCACAACTATTAAACCTCTTATTAAATATAATTGGGATAATACATTTTACCCCTTCAAAAGAATTTGACCGTAAATTCCACTCACATCATTCTACTCGAAGCACAAACATTATCTTTTATAAATAGAACCTAACAAAAGAAGAATAAAGGATTCTCAAGCAACATACCAGCAACCAGATTTCCTTCAAAGGACCACGATCTAATTCAAAGGATTCACCACAAAATATTTTTCACTCTCCAAGTAGACAATTGGAGAAACCACACCACATAAGCCAGGAGTGAAAATCACTTGAAAGTCCAAAACAATCATTTTCTTTTCCTAACTGGAAAAGACTACGCCTCAACAATAAACAACTCAATTTGCAGATGACCTCTGCCAAAACACACAGCATAAACAAGAATCAAGCGAGCATTTTACTGCCCAATCCATTCCCTTTCACAATTTTAACTTTCTTGAACAAAATATTTCCAACTCATCGCCCAACACACCCTCTCATTTAACTCAAGTTGGCTACCTCAACAATAAGCCCAAACTGAGTACATCATCTACACCATAGCAGATAGACTCTACTGCCCTCGCAAATCATACTCTAGCCAAGACCTCGACCAACAGAATTATTTTCACGAATAATTCCTAACGCACCTCAGTCCCTTAAGGATAACAACTCCGAATTCATATCACACCCACACATACTCATTTACTGCACCTCAAGGATGCTATCTCGATCATCACACTATTTGGATTTCACTTTGATCCACTATTCCCACACCGAGACACTGGGCCTCTAAGATTCTAGTATAACAAAAGGTAAAGCTCCGACTCAGCTTTCAAGACTCCTACAACAACTCCCCGTATAAGATAGGGAAAACTTCGGGTGAAAACCCTACTATACCACAATTAACGTACACTTAATTCTTAACATCAACAAATCACTTGGCTCCAAGACAAACATTCTATTTAAAACATATCCTTTCCTAGGATTATTCCACGAAAACAATATATCATCTAATGGGTCTCAAACATCGTAATGTTTGAGGGTCCCAAAAAAAATATCTACTAGACCACCACTAACCAGTTGCTATAACGCAACAAAAGGCTTCGCAACCTACAACAATTACCATGTTCTTAGAAAAAGAGGTAAGAAGAAATAAATTCCAGCATACAGAAAATCGCTATCATTCACAGTAGCCAACAGACCAAGAGAAAAAACAAATAGCAATAAGGTTGGAAAACACAAGATGAGATTATCTGTACCTCAAATACTTCTAGTACAACTTTTTCTTTCAATAAGAAATAATTTTCCTTTGATAACAGCATTCCGCCAATTCCGACAAAGGATGCTTGAAGACTACAACACAAGGTTCAGATAAAACCAATAAAAGCATTCATCGTACCACTTTGCTCAAAAATAATTTTCAGCTACCACATAAGTCTTAAGGTCCCAAAAGAAGACCCCAACCGCGAAACTCAAATCCTTAAATTCAATTAGTAACATGAAACTAACAAATTCCTTCATTTGTAAAGCATTCAACACCATAAGCACAACTATATGCTATTAATTGTATTAACAACAAGATAAAACATTCTTTGCAAAAATCATCATATCCTCTTATTCCATATTTTTTCAAAAGGAGAACCATAAATATCTTCATCATGTTCTTATTATCTAAATAAGATTTCAACAACTTAATTGTAACAGCCCAGCTGTTTATTTCAAAATATTTGATTTAATTTAAAATAAAACAATTACTTTTGGTTTCTTAAGTTTTTTTTCAAAAAAAAACAAAATTTAATTGCCTGATTTTTGGCTTAAAAAAAGGGTTATGAAAAGGTGATTTAAGAAAAAAATAAAAACAAAAAAAATAAGGTATTAAATAAGTTAGTTTAAAGCAAAAATCAAAGTTATTTGGTTTCTTGAAATTTTAAAATTTTTAGCTAGCTTAATTTTCTGTTAAAAAGAAAAGAGAAGAAAAGAGCCTTTCTGTTAAACAAAAAAATATTTTATAAAGAAAAATATGAAAATTTGAGTTGGAATTTTTTTACAAGTTCCAAATAGCCTTAGAAACTTTCATGTATTTTTATAGGATTTTTAGCCTTTATTTGTTATTTATTGTATTATTTAAGGCTAGAAAAAGAAAAATATTTTTAAAAATTAAAATAAACATCAAAAAATTTTGAAAATATTTTTTAAAATCTTTTTAGGTTCCAAGGATCTTTAAAAAATTTTCTTGAAATTTTCTCGAATTTTCTTTTTCTTTTTCTTTCTTTTTCTTTTCTCTCTTTCTCTCTCCTCCTATTCTTCTTCTCCAACCGTTGCTTCTGCAGAGAGTTTCTTCACGCGTGTGCAGCCATGGCCGGACTTTTGAGCTCCTAGAACTCGTGATTTTCTCAACGGATTTGCACGAAATAAATTGCATTCAATTTCCCTCATCAAACTCCTTCAATTCCCTACCGTTTCCCCTCTCATTGATGCCTAATTTCGCGGGATTTAAATCATGCCATTGATGGACATGGTCCTTTGATCTCCCTCCTCGGGCCTCCTCAACCCCTATAAAAGGGAGCACTGGGAGCCCCTCCTCATCCTCACTCAACCCCGAAAATCTCAAGTCCCAACTCTCTCTCTATTGGCCGTAATCGAAGTTTTATTTTTGTGTTCTAAGCAGCGTTCTTTGGCTTATTGCACCTCGTCCGGTGGAGCGCCGCCGTGTTTGACCACACCGTTGGCTTCGCCTCGCCACGTTCTACGCGGTGCTCACCTCGCCTTCGCCGGAACTTCGCCGGAGCACCGTCGCCACCGTGGGCCAAATCGGATCTGTGTTCGTCGCGTCGCCACCGACCGACCTTGCATGTCCAACCAAAACCAAGGTGAGCATCACGATCCCCACGCTCTACTCTTCGATTCGCCACAAGTCTCGCATGTTAATTCCTCTCCGTTTGCCCGGAACGCCGATGTCAGCCTGTAGACTGCATAAAGTCTTGTCCACCGCGTTTCGCTAGTCCGTTGGCCGAGCCGTCTGCGGCGTTGAGTTCGTCTCGACGCGTTCTACGCCGTGCTCCCCTTTGTTCGTCCAAAAACCTTTCCTAAATATTTGCGCCCGACACCTTGCCATGGCCGTAAATGGCACTTCGTGTCCCCGCCTGTCCGGGAATGCTCTCGACAATCCGTTCGCGTCAAAACGTGCCAAACCATCCCAGGAGGCTACGTTTCAGACGGTTTTGGATTCGCCTGACCGAGCGCGAATATATTGAGTTTTTCGTGTTTCGGTACCGTCGTCATTCAAACGACGATTGCGTCGCCTCCAGTGAGTTTCGGCTTAGCCGATATTTTTTTCTAGACTCGCCTTACCACGTTCTACGCCGTGGTTACCTTACTTCATCATATTCTTTGCCCAAAAATTATTCTTCTCTGCCACCCTATGTCGTTGTCGCCGTACACGTCGTCACCGTACTCCGTTTGACGTGCCGCCAATTCCTACATGTGCCTCGGGTTATTAGCAACCCATTGGCTTCACCTCCCATGCCTTTTCTCACCAACGACACGGCCAAAAACAGTGAACAGGGCTGCTGCCTGTTACTGTTCACGCGGGAATATTCCTTCGGAATATTCCTCATTTTTCTTTTTCTAAAATTTTCTGATTCGACAATCTTCCAATCGCTCGTTCTCCTCTGTCCGAACTCCGAATCAGGTGATTCAAGTTTCTAAATTCATCTAAATTCATAATCTATTTTTCAGTATATATTTCATAATTTTTGGATTTTCTCGACCACCCTTGGTTGAGTCTCCTCACCGTCGGAACACCGTCGGCACCACTGCCCAAGTTGCGCCACCGCTTCACCTCGTCGCCAACCACCTTCCAGCCACTTCCAGTAATGCACAAGAATACCAATGCACTCCTCGCAATCCCCTCTCTCTTTTCTTCACCTCGCCACCCCTCCGCCAAGCAATCCGGCAGCCGGAGTGCCTCTTTCGCCGACACCGACGCCACCACCGCCAAATCTTTGACAGGACCGCGCGCACCTCCTTCACCATTTTCCCGAGTTAGAGCATGACCGGAGTACCCCATCGCCGGTAACCTTCCTCAGGCCCGCGCGAACCTTAGACGCTCCTTATCCGAGCAAGTCGTCGTTGGAGAGTCTCCGCCGCCGATAATTGTCTGCTCTCGCTACGCCCTCGCGCCCGCCCGATTCTGCGGCCGAACCTTGCGCCAAGGTGAAATCGGACTTATACTCTTCTTCCTCTTTTGTGCACCTCCTCGGTCTTCGTCGCCGTTGGATCACTCGGATCTTGTCACGTGAAGTCATCCGACTTCTCCCAACCATCCGATTCTAAGACCTCGCTATCCGGAGACTCTTTAGACTCCGACGTCCGGAGGCTCTTTAGACTCCGCCGTCCAAAAGTCCTTTAGACTCCGACCATTTGGAGGCTTCTTAGAATCCGAATGCTCGGAGCCTTTGACTTCGACTTCGACCTTCGACCCTAGAGACTTGGACCTTCGGAGACTTTGACTCTAGCCCTTGACCTTCGATCTCGAAGACTTAGACTTCGGTCTTCAATCTTGGAGCCTTCGACTTCCACCTCCGCCTTCAAATCGACCATAGTTGTTTGACCGTTTTAACCTCCGCACCCTCCGACCTCCCTGAACCCTCCGATCTCTCCGAACACTCGAAGCCGTCCGATTATTTCGACCACTCTACATAATCCAATTCTTTTGACCACTATATAGTTCCGACCTGGTCTTCGAAGTCGCCTGCACCCATACTTGGAGTCCTTGTCTTCAACTTAGACCTCCGTATTTTCAACCATTGATTCGACTATAGTTTGACCATGTCTTCGACTACACCTTCGATTATGGTTTCGACCATACACAGATATTGTAGCTTCTAACCACTTTTCTTTCATAAAGAAAAGAATTCCAATAATTCCTTTTATTCATTTCTTTGGAATCAAACTATCAGAAGTCTTTCTTCTTCGCCCTAACTCCATTGGACCAATTCAAATTCCAAAATTCATATTCCATCTCCCAGCATTTATTTTATAATTTTTGGATTTTATTTGAGTTTAGTTTGTTCTTGCTTTTCGCGTGTAGACTACGACTAATTCCGGAGAGTATAACTTCAGCGAACCTCAGCAAACTTCGAAGCAAGGCAAGTTACACCTTTGACCATGTTGAACCTAATATTTCAAATGTAATTATATTGTTTTACTGTATATGCATGAGTATCTTTACTCAAATATAATTCAAATTTGTTTTAAATTTAGTTATACCCATAATTCTTTAATTATAGCCCAATTTGAATCTCGAATTCCTATACCTTGTCACCCTAGCTAAAAACTAGTCAGTACTGTAGTATTGGCTAGAAATTTTTATAGCAATGCTTAGCCTGACTTAGTATAACTTTAGGTGGGATCAAATCTTTCTCATGAAATGACGATTTGAAAATGAGTTCTTGACTTCGGTAAGTCAAGTATGGTTTGTGAAAATGGTTTAAAAACAAAAATAGAAACTTATGATTTGGAGTTAGGCTAATGGTTAGGTGGTGGGTGCTGGCATGCCTCGTGTTTGGTGACACCTGGTTGATTGTCAGGCACAAGGGGGTATGTGGATTGAGCCTAAGTCAAGTTAAGGACCGGTCTGTGAGCTACTGTTGCAAAGCCACATCGTACTACCACAAGTCCGGTATGGGACGGACCTGGCTAAGTAATTTGTGAAGTTCCAAGTATAGTCTCGCTATAGGCTGAATGTGAGCGCGGCGTAGGCTGTGGGAAGTCTCACATGGCACAAGAGGGGGCTCCAACTCGTGGATTCGAGTTGTGGTGAAACCTTAGTGGCGGCGTGACTGTTTTGGCTATGAATCATCGTAACGGCCTTGTCATGATCTCCTCGCCGCACACCAAAGGAAGTGTGTTAATCTAGTGGCAATGTGGGATGATCGTGTCTTGTGGGTAAAGCTGTACAACCTCTGCAGAGTGTATAATCTATCCTGGATAGCCGTGCCCACGGTTATGGGCAAGCTGAGTAAAGTTTTTCATGGATTAGACTTTGGTTTTTAAAATGGTTTCTGAAAAAGCTTATGGATGGATGGATGGAATCCATGACCAGGTGGGATGCCTGTGAATAAGTTAGTGTTTGGTCGGAGCCTACACTAACGATATGAATCCATAAGAGATTTTGAAAAGCATATGGATAGATGGAATCCATGTGAAATCATTTGAAAAGATGGACCAGGTAGGATACCTGTGACTAGGTTAGTGTTTGGTTGGAGCCTGCACTAACGATATTATTTTGTTAAATTGTTATTTCTATCTACTCTATAAAATTCAGCTTTTGCACTTATGTTATTGTATTTAAATTCAATACTGTTTTCGCACAAATAACCTTATTAAGCCTTCCTTTGTTATCCCTATGCATGCATTCACTCTGTTAAACTCCTGGTGTAACTTGCGTAAGTACTTTATGTGCTTACCTTGGGAGTACTTTATGTGCTCACTTGCTAAAATCTATTGCCAGAGGATGACGTCAACAACTTCAGTGAGGATGGCGACGACTAGGCGCGTCTTCTGGTCATTCGCTTTGTGGGCGGCAGGATGGGCTGCTACTTCATTGGTTTTCTTCCGCTGTTTACATGTATTTTGGTTTATGAACCATGGATGTAAAATTTGGCCATCAGGCCCATATTTAGTAAATGAATAAATGTCATTGTGCATGATATGAATCTTTGTTATCCACTGTGTGCACTAGCTTGATCCTGGACTAGTGCGATTTACACAGAGGATCCAGGTTGCTCCGGGGTCCGACATTAATCTAGG
This sequence comes from Melocanna baccifera, assembly GCA_036346265.1. Lineage (NCBI taxonomy): Eukaryota > Viridiplantae > Streptophyta > Magnoliopsida > Poales > Poaceae > Melocanna > Melocanna baccifera. Next base: position 208,634 of record JAYEVJ010000041.1, read on the forward strand.
AAAAACCTAGTGCATAAGCCACCATATTAAAAAAAGCTCTTTAATAAGATGATATTAGAACATGACATCCTCGTAAACATGCTAGTATAAATCTCTTATTAGATTTCATACATTTAACTCTTACCAATGCTCAACTTCTAATTTAGCACAAATTGATTGCACTCCAATCATTACTGTCAATAATTGATTATTATTCATCATCATCGTATCATTAATGATCATATCTCTGTTTTGCAATCGCAAAACAATTATGAGCACAGATTCAATATTCCACCTAATGTTCAGAAATTGAAACAAAATAAATTTAAACCTCAATAATACCAGCTTAATAAGATAAGATTCCACAAGTCAATACATCAATCTTCATCTATTTCTTTATGCATGTTTCAACATTTTAGCATGGCAAAAGTTATATGAATTTAGCAGTTATACATGCTCATCAGATAAGTAAAGAGATGATATATTAAAGATTAATATTACTAAATCAATATTCCAACACCTCTTTACTTAACCTGACTGAATGATCAGATCAATTACTTAAAAACGAATATCCAATTTACATAACAAGTTGGAAATTTAAACAATCACAATAATCAAACCAATCCTATTTTCTTTCATATTCCTCAATAACTGCATAAGTTCTAAACATGCATAGACAAATTCTTAGCCACAATTCTTCAAGAAACTATAACAGGATAATATCATATTAATCAACATCACTTCTAAGGATATTGGTAGAAATTAATTATGTACCACGCTAGCATCTCAACTTGATAATTCACAACTTATCAATTACTTGCATAATTGCCACCTCCTACTCAGACACAACAAAACATCACAAAGGGTTTTTAACACTTCCTTTTAGAAAAGAGAGGATTCAAACTTCAATACCCAAAATAACTCAAAAGAAATGCATAGAGCCAAGACTTCCATAAGTTAACGAACTTCCAACATAAAACTTTGATTTATTTTCAAAATATCAACGAATTAGTGAGTCACATTTTCCAGTAAGAAAGATGGGACAACATGAGAAACCAATCTCATTAATTAACAGCGCTCACGAGCAGCAAAAGCAACTCATTAATCAGAAGAAACAATATTTTGTCTCAAGAACAATTAGAGGACTATTGGCACCCAACAATTGCATTGAACCACTAACCCGAGAGAAAACTCATTAACCGCAATAGGCCAAGAATTGGCAAAATCAACTCCAAGGGAATAACACCTTTTCTAAGAAACTCACCCTCAACATCTGCAACTAAGTTACCTGAGGTAACTACACAACTATCCCCATACCACGAACGGTGGTATAAATTATCAATGCCCAAGGCAACAGCTACAACCTCTATCTCTTATCAAAAGCTATCCTCACTCATAGCAGTCATAGAAGCAAATCATAATCATGCAAGATCATATCATAACATAAATCATCAATACAACATGTTAAAAGCATAAATGCAATGCTTGACCCATCCCATCCTCTCGTGCACCAAAGTGTGTCAATTTAATAATTTAATTACCACGGACCTACGCTGCTCACGATACCAACCGTAACACACGGGACCCACTTTACCCTGGAATGCCACTAAACCACTCTACAGCTAGCCAAAATTTCAAGATAATTTATTCCGGCAATAATTTCCATACATGAAGCAATAAGCGGAAGCATAAACAACGAAGAGAACAAAGATATCGGTATCAAGTTCAATAATTGAAGCAACCTCTAGCAGATTAATCAACGAATTGTTCACAAGTTCATCATTCTTAAATAAAATAATCATCCACGAATTTGCTCAGCATTTGGCTACAATTCCATCGACTTTATTACAGCATGAATTGATGAACCAAGTGCATTATTGTGGTGCCGCTCTATCCATCCCATGAATGCTCAAGAATCACCTGTAGGGGGGAAACAAGGGTGAGATAAAAATCTCAGCAAGCAAACTGTTTAACAGGCTATTCAGACTACAAATAAATATACTACATCATTAAAGTATCCATATGTCCATATCCACAATGTGCATCCACATTCATTATCAAGCTAATTAAACTACAATGATATTAAGTATCAATATCCATTTTCCATAATGACCACAATTATAGCCTCAACCATATATACTACCAACAATGATAAAACATTAGCAAACAAGCGACGAAATCACGCGGGTTCAGAAGCAAAACCGCCTGTCCAAAAAGGTACCTCTCAGCACACATTACAACAATGAAAACATGACTCTCCAAGATAAGATATCGCTAAGCCCTAAAATCCCACAACTTCCTTCCCCGCGCAACAGTTCTACAATCTTCCCATTGTAGCGGCGCTGCTTAATATTTTTCTATCTTTAAAAATATAAAATTAATCATAGAAAAAGATATATATCTGGATTCCTCACTTAAATACCTACATTTTTCATGTAGATCATATATTTTTATCTTATCATTAACAAGGTGATATCTAATGCACAAAACAGAGGACATTCTCTGTTCTGAAAGTCTGGACAGCCGACTTGTAACGCGTCCCCCGAACAGATCAAGTCTCTAGAAATTCTGGTTCTTTTACAGAAGCTAGATTACTGAATTCCCTAGCTTTTTCTCAATTATGATAAAAAATTTGAAAATCATCTTCTACCCCTAATTCCCGTCTCAACAGCGGTCTGTCCCTGTCTATACCCTGACGGACAGCGAGATTCCAGACCCTGGTATATCTAAATTAAGCAGCTAAAAAAATATGAAAAAAATATAATAGATGCATATCGTCGTCCTCTACGTTTTTCCTTTTGGGGAGACCCTCGGGAAAAATCGTCTTAGGGGTCTAAACCGCATGAACAATAACACCGCGCGATTGGATCTACAGACAGTCAACCGCGATTCTCTAATCGGGAGTTTCTAAAATGCTAATCCCCGCAAAGCTTGGACCAAGAACCCTAAATTCAGTAGAAAACAGAGGGATTTGGGTGAGGGAGAGTTACCTAGGGGAATTCCTCAAGATCACTCTTCTTCTTCTTCTTTTCTCCTCTTTTCTTCCCTCCTTCTCCCTTCTCTTCCTCCCTTTCTTCCCTTCTTACTTTTCTTCCTTTCTTTTCAGCCATGGCAGCCTTGGGGAGAGAGAGAGGGTAGGGAGGACGTCCAAGAAGGGGTGGGGGCGGCCAAGGGGGTGGGAGGGGCTTGGCTAGGGTTTGGGGAAAGAAAAAGGGGTAGCTTGGGCCCTCTTTGGGCTGGTTGGCCCAAATTGGCTAGGCCCTCCTCTAGGAAACCCAAATTCTATTTTTTTAATGAATTAAATTCATTATTTTATTTTGGATAATTTCCCAAATTAATTTCTGCCTCCCGCGATTCACCGAAAAAACGGAAAACTCCCCATTTTTTTAAAAACCTACGCCGAATCGACGATCAGGATATTACACTAAGTCCACAGTTGGACAAGCTCATGACCTCCAGCTACTAGTCGGTAAAATTGCGCACTTGGGCTGTGTGTTGCCTCCTAAGTTTGTGGCTGCGGGCATTGTTGCTAAACTCCCTCCTTCTTGGCGAGATTTACCACTAGCCTGAAACACAAGAGGGAAGAGATTTCTGTTGAGGATCTCATTGCTGCTCTCGATGTGGAAGAGCAAGAGCAAAAGATGCACCAAGCACTTCTGGCCAAAACAATGCAAACTTCATTGAGAAAAAGACTATACCAAAGAAGTACAAATCTAACAAACCGAACAAGACAACTAGATTTAAGAAGAAGAAAACTGAGAAAAGGGATTTGAAGGACATCACCTGCTTTGTGTGCGGAAAAGATGGTCATATTGCGAAGGATTGTCGCTTCCGCAAAATCAGAGATGGTGAACAGCCAAAGAAGAAGGTTGTTAACGTGATCATAGGCGAGGCCTCAACTTCAGGAGGGTATGGTAATCCACCTATTGTTTTTTCAGCATGTCAATCCACTAATTGGTGGGTGGATACTGGTACTAATGTTCACGTATGTTCTGATATTTCCTTGTTTTCTTCTTACCAAGCAGCAGGGGCTTCCTCCGTCCTAATGGGAAACGGCTCGCATGCTTCTGTTCTTGGTGTTGGCACGGTGGATCTGAAGCTTATTTCAGGGAAGATTGTCCACTTAAAGAATGTGCAGCATGCTCCTACAATAAACAAGAACCTCATTAGTGATTCTCTTCTATGTAGGGATGGTTATAAGCTAGTTTTTGAGTCGAATAAAATTGTATTATCTAAGTTCGGAAATTTTGTTGGTAAAGACTATGAGAGCGGAGGCTTGTTCCGCCTAAGTACTTTAGAGTATTATTATAATCTGAATGTTGCAACAAATATAAATAAATGTGAGGCAAATGTTTGGCACTCCCGTTTCTGTCATATTGGTTTTGATAGTATTGTGAGAATGTCCAAATTAGATTTAATTCCAAAATGTGAAATTATCAAAGGATCAAAATGCCAGTCATGTGTGCAAGCAAAACAGCATCGAAAACCTTTTAAAGGATTAGAGGATGAAAAGAACTTGACACCGTTAGATCTTATTCATTCAGATTTGTGTGAAATGAATGGACTATTGACAAATGGAGGTAAAAGATATTTTCTAACTTTTATTGATGATGCAACTCACTACTGTTATGTGTATTTACTTAAAACTAAGGATGAAGCTTTAAACTACTTTAAAATTTATAAGGCCGAGGTTGAGAACCAACTAGAAAAGAAAATAAAAAGATTAAGATCTGATCGTGGAGGAGAGTATGTCTCTCATGAGTTCTCCCAATTCTGTTCTGAGCATGGAATAATCCATGAGTTCATACCACCATATTCACCCCAATCAAATGGGATAGCTGAGAGGAAAAATTGGACATTAACGGACTTGGTCAATGCCATGTTAGAGAGTTCCGGTATGCCTAAAGCATGGTGGGGGGAAGCTATATTGACAACAACTTTCGTCCTAAATAGAGTAATCACTAAAAAGAGTGAAAATACTCCATATGAGGGATGGAAGGGGAGAAAACCTAACGTTAATTTTCTGCGAACTTGGGGGTGTTTGGCAAAAGTCAATATAAAACAGTTGATTGTATTTTTCTAGGATATGCTCAAAATAGCACGGCCTATAGATTTTTAGTAGTTAAATCAAAAACTCCTGAGATTATTGCTAACACAATAATGGAGTCTGGAGATGCTTCATTTTTTGAGAATATCTTTCCTATGAGAACAGTAGGCAATACTTCAACACGAACTGAGAATGTTCAAATCGATAATATTGAAAATGAGAATAATCAAACTTCTGAACTTTTCACCATTTCTGAACTATTTTATGATATCCCTGAGGAGGACAATAATTTAGTCGCAGAAGCTCCTCGAAGGAGTAAGAGACAAAAGGTTGAAAAAACCTTTGGTGATGACTTTATTGTATACCTCGTGGATGATGTGCCAAAGACTCTTTCGGAAGCTTATGCATCTTCTGATGCTGAGTATTGGAAAGAGACAGTCCGTAGCGAGATGGACTCAATCATGGCTAATGAGACTTGGGAGATCACCGATCTTTCTATTGGGTGCAAACCTGTTGGATGTAAGTGGATTTTTAAAAAGAAACTGAGACCCGATGGTACTATTGAGAAGTACAAAGTAAGACTTGTAGCTATGGTCTGTATGTTCATCAAATGGACGTAAAAACAGCTTTCCTTAATGGAGAGTTGGAGGAAGAAATTTATATGGATCAACCCGATGGTTTTGTGATTTCTGGACAGAAAAATAAGGTATGCAGATTATTAAAATCCTTATATGGTTTAAAGCAAGTACCTAAACAATGGCACGAAAAGTTTGATAAGACTTTGACAACCGCTGGCTTTATTGTGAATGAAGCTGATAAATGTGTATATTACCGTTATGGTGGGGGTTAAGGAGTGATCTTGTGTTTGTATGTGGATGACATACTTATATTTAGAACAAACACTACCGTAATTGACGAGGTCAAAACATTTCTATCCCGCTGCTTTGATATGAAAGATTTAGGAGAGGCAGATGTTATATTGAATATTAAATTGATCAAGAATGAGAATGGAATTACTTTGAACCAATCTCATGATGCAGAGAAAATATTGAGCCATTTCGGCTTTGAAAATTCTAAAGTTTATCCAATGCCCTATGATGCGAGCATTAAGCTTCGAAAGAATCAAGGGTTAGGAAAAGATCAATTGAAATATTCACAAATTATTGGGTCACTTATGTATTTAGCTGGTGCCATAAGACCTGACATTTCATTTGCTGTGAGCAAATTAAGTCGGTTTACTTCTAACCCAGGAGATGATCACTGGGAGGCACTTGAAAGAGTGTTGCGCTACTTGAGGGGCACAACATCTTATGGAATTCATTATACTGGATACCCTTCTGTATTAGAAGGGTACAGTGACTCCAATTGGATCTCTGATGCTAATGAGATCAAAGCTACAAATGGTTATGTGTTTACTTTAGCTGGTGCTGCAGTTCATGGAGGTCTTGTAAATAGACTATATTGACGAGATCAACCATGGAAGCGGAACTTGTAGCACTTGACACAGCCACTATTGAGGCTGAATGGCTAAGAGAGCTTCTGGTGGACTTGCCGTTGGTTGAGAAACCAATACCGGCAATCCTGATGTACTGTGATAATCAAACTGTGTTGGCCAAAGTCACAAGTACAAAGGATAATATGAAGTCCTCTAGACATGTGAAGCGGAGGCTTAAATCTGTCAGAAAATTGAGAAACTCTGGAGTGATAGCTGTGAACTATATTAACACTGAGAAAAATCTGGCAGACCCTTTTACAAAGGGATTAGCACGGAAAGCGATTTCTGTTGCTTCTATGGACATGGGAATGAGGCCCCTTTAAGTTACATCACAATGGTAACCCATGCTTTCTTGATCGGAGATCCTGTGATGTAGATAATGGGAAAAATAAGTTGATATTGTAACAAGAGAGTACATATTAATTGTACCTATATCCTAATAAATAAAATACTCTCAACTGTATGGAAGGTTGGCATGAAGCCTTAATGTATTCTGTTGTCCAAATGAGAAAAAGGTATTAGCCTGCAGGATACCCAGAAAGAATACACCTACTTGAGCTTAACTGTTTGGTCACAGTTCACGAGAATGGGGCATTCTCTAGAAAGCTCATGAGCAGATAAGGGAGCATGACCATATAACGCTCCGTTTAGGTGTGGTTCATTGGCAGCCTAGTACTAGTTGAGATTTCAAGTGAAATCTAATCACAAAAAGCTATGAATTCAAGGCATAGTCTATTCATTAGCTGTGAGAAGATGAATCTTGTTATTCTAGGTGCAAATTCAACCCGTACGGGACTTACACTAAAAGACTAGTATATTAACAGTACGTCAGCATAATATCTTTGATATCCTTTTGCTTCTTGCTTTGGAATTGGTGGGGGATTGTTAGAAATTGGCCTATTATTTGTGGCCCATTTTCTTAGGCAAAGTAGGCGAGACCAATTTATAAGGTGGAATCCATGCCACTCCTTGAATTATGGAAGTGGATAGTGGCATTGGCTAAACACACACACGCGCACGCACGCGCGCGCGCGTATTCGCGAATTTTCGCGTGAAAATCGCGTGACTTGTGACTTGGGACACGCGACCGCGCCGTGACGTGGCGCGCCACTTGGCAGACCATGTCCACCTTATTTTGCTGAACCTCGCATCATCTCTCTCTCCTTTTAACTGGTCATGAGACTGCTTAATTACCATTATTTGATTTTGAATTTTATCAGTTACCAGTGAATAATTGATCAGTTACAAGTGAAAAATTGATCAGTTACCAGTGAATAATTAAGCAGTTACCAGTGAATTATTTTGGTTCAATGAGGGCAGTTACTAGAGAGTAATCTGCACGTCTATAAAAGACCTGGAGACGTCCAGGCTTGGTGACGCGAATTTTTCATTTTTCTTCTCCTATTGTCCTCTTCCTCTCTGGTGATATTGTGCTGTTGTACTGTGCTGTTCGAACTATGCCGGCCTTTCTTCCCTGCGTGCACCTGGAAGGAGGGTGAGCGGTATCTCCGAGCCATTGCTGCCGTGAAGACCTGCATGGGGGCAGTAATAAGGTTTCTGGGCAGCGCACATCTGCGACCGCTCCTGCTCTGCTTCATCTATGTCCTGCATTGCGTCAAGCCTACACTGTATCAAGCCTACGCTGCTTCCTGCTCTTCATCAAGCCCAACAGTAAGTCGTTCGTGTGTTCGTACGACTTTGATACAATATTTTTCTTGCGTATATTCTGAAGTATGGTGAGTAGCCTACTGTTACTAGTTAGTTGTGCATCAATAGTATATTGGTTGTGTCTCCTACTAAAACTTGGAATTAAAATATTGCCTACATATTCAACAATCCTAACCTTAATGTGAATTAGGGGAGGCCGGCAAGTTACTGAATACCATGTAAAAATAGACTCTGTAATATTATGTTGGTTTGCTCCGTTTTGCTTTATATTTGCTTTTTACGTTCCCAGACTTGAATTGAATGTTTATCGGATTGCAATCTTGACATAAACTTAGACAGTGTAATCCGAAGAACGCGTTGTCATCCGCTGTTGTGGTCGTCCTCTTGAGGCGAGGAGAGTCCGGGACCGTCGAGATCCAGCCACCCTTGTCAAGATCAGGATGCCATGCAGATGCCACGCTAAGCTGTTGCGGAGGGTTGCGGCGACGAGCCCCGACAAGCGAGTAAGGTGGTCACTTGCACGGTGAACAAGGCAGAGGCACCACTAGAACTGGCAGCGTGGAGATGGAGGAAGCTAGATCACTAGTCTTTCTCCCTCCGATGGTCAGTTGTGTGGTTTTTCATGTTAGTGATATACCTTAAAGATAATTATAGAGATAATTATACCACTTCTATGTTTATGATATTTTGAATAATATGTTATTTTGTCTATTGAATAAATGTCTTCATATTGATAAACAAGTATGTGAGTTATTCGTGAAACTTTTTATTCATGTTTTGATATTATTTAAAATTATCCCTGATCTTGTATTATTATGTGAGACAGTTATGATTTACAGATCAATACTTGTATTGATTGATGATCATATTTCACGGATCATGGATATGTGATATCAAATCAATAATATCAATGTGCGTATATATATAGCTTGATAAGTATGAAGTAAATATGGGAATATTGACAAACCTTAGAAGTGGGATTGGTGATCCTCGCGGAATCGAGGAGTAGTTTCATATAGTGGCAAACGTAGAATCCACACGTGTTGTCATTTCTTCACGTGGCATCGCAAAAATAGAATGTGTTAATTCAAGAGGCATTACTACCAACTGTTGCATAGGATTAATTAATATGTACTAGCGAATACCTTAAATTTTAGATCATGTATCAGGGCTTTGGCCCCTTGCGTCGAGGGCTGTGCCTTTTCAGTGTATATCGTGAATGCCCTACGTGATTCAAAAAAGTTGTCCTTAGTCATTCGAAAGGAATGAAAGAGTACAATATAGGTATGTATGGAGAAAATATACTTACCTATCGATTACTTTGCGGATAACTGTGTAGTCGGTTTTATTCTTACTTAGGGAATCAAGGTATATTGCCCTGTTCTATTTTGGTACAATTACTATTAAAATGCAATGAAAATCCTGATTGTAGGGCATAAGTACATATTCCTTATCGCGGTAAGCCAGCAGTGCTGCTGCAATGTATCTCTCGACAAAGTCAATATTCTCGTTGATGGTAGATTTGGCGACCATGTGTGGGTCCAAGAAACCAACCGATGAGTTGGTTGATCTAGCTATAGTCACCATGTGTCTACATATATACACACATGAAAGAAACAAATTATATATGACATTTATCGGTATGACATGAACAGAGACTGTGATTGTACACACTTACAGCGTCCAGCATCGAACGAGTGAGGCGTCGAGAGCGTTGAGCGTGAAAAGATTAAATAAATCATCGAAGGTCACCACAAAGACACCATCTTGAAATTCATGCTGAAAATGACACATCCTGAATTTGACAGTGATACCTGAGCACCGTTCTGGATCTAGCTTGTTGGATTGTTCCATATACCACATGTGTAATTTATTGGAACTAACTGATAGTAATGGGAGGCGCCTCACCGGGTCGACCATCGGCTCTCTAAGCACGAATTTGCGGGCCAATGGCAGGTACAGGATATCATCATCGGTCTTCTTTGCTTTGCCTTGCTGCCTTGGCTGTCCTTGCTACCTCGGCTGTAGGTGGAGGGTAAAAGTAGCACCGGTGGAAGTTGTTGCACTGGGAATAGCTCCCGTGGACTCATCACCAGTGCAGGTAGCGGTGGTGGAGATAGACCTTGTGGAGATGGCACCAGTGCAAGTCGCTCTGGTTCGTATTGCCCTTGTGAACCTGCCACCGGTGAAGAAGCCTCCAGGCAGATGTCTCTTTTGGGCCACTGGACGAAGGTTCCAATGGCTTGCCCTAGAGTCACGATCTCGTCGTTGGGGGGCTTCGGTAGCGGGACGACATTGAAATTGGCATGCACACCATCCACAGACACTTTTTCGAAGCTTGGACCTAAAGGTGCACGGTGCACCATGGCCCCTTCACCGGACGGATATGCCAGGCCCCAAGCAGCGCACAAGGCAACGGAGGCATATCTCACTTGGAGCTTGCACTTCGTAGCTTGCAAGATGTCGTCCACAGGAAATCTGCCCTCGCATTCCGTCGTAGGATTGGACGCGCAGCTACTCCGACGGTTGGGGGGCTGGCTAGCACAGGTGCGGCGGCGGCCTGCTGATGTTCTTCTGTTTGTCTTCGCACCTCATCTCTGACGTAATCAGCAAGCTCCTCTCTAAGAGATGCCTTGATCTCCTCTCGTAGCCGTGCGTCACGCTCGGCTTTGTTTCTCTTCCTACTCCGATACAATTCGGGGTTATCTGAGAAACCTTGATTCCAAGGAACATAAAACCCAAGGCATCTCGTAAGACTCGGTGTTAGTGATATGCCCTAGAGGCAACATGGAGATGTTGTATATATATCACATACTATGTTTATGATACATTATTTTGTTCCTTGGAATAGACATCATCATTATTGATCAATGAGTATGTGACTTATTCATGAGACTCTTAAATACTAAGATGTTGCTATTTCTAAATGATCCCTGATCGTATATCATATGAGGAACAAATATGATTCAAAGACAAAGATCAGCATATGTATTGATTGATGATCATGTCTCATGGATCATGGTATGGTGATACCAAATCAATAATATGGACATATGTTAGTGAACATATGTTGGATAGACTCGCCATGAGACATCGCAAAGATTCCATGTGTCATCGTTGGTCTCAAGTAGTGTTTATGTAGAATCCTTAGACTTGAGATCATCATGGTTCCCAACATGAGTAGTAGCTTATTTTGGGACTACTAAACACTACTCCGTGGCGGGTAGTCATAAAAGTAGTCTTCGGGTTTGCAATGAAACATGTAGTGGGATGTGAATGATCAAGATAGAATTTACCCTCCTTATGGGAGAGATATCTCTGGGCCCTCGATGTAATGGATTATGAAAGTGCATGGTCATGCCAAGGTGATTGAGGAGTCAATCACGAGTTTATAATCCATCACGGAATCGAGAGAGTGATTGAGCTATTAAGAGGATGACACAGTCTCGCCTTGAGCTCAATCTACATCGTGAGGCAAAGGGATTCGTACATGAGAGAACATTACGAGTTCAGCCGATATGATCTTTACATATACTTTGGGGTTAATATGTCTTACTAGAGGCCGCTATTAACGGGGTGACCGGAAGGCGTTTCGGGTCACGACCAAGTATCGTGAACCTCTGTGGTCGCACGCTTAACGGGTTGGAACACGATTCGAATATGATTCGGATATGGGCTCAATTCGGATAAAGATCCGAATAGACTCCTAATGGGCCTCGGTCCGCAAGGCCCACGTGAGGAGGTCTATATATATGGAGGAGAGGGGTGAGGATTCGTCCCTGTTAACATCTAGCAAAACCCTAGCCGCCACCTCCCGAGCCAAACCCTAGTCGCTCACGAGTACTAGTACACTCGCGATCGGCGTTCGGCCCGGGCGTGTGGATACCGGTGGAGGCGCTGCTCGTTGCGATCTCGATCGGCGTGCGTGGAGGAGACGATCTGTTCGGGACGATCGGCTACTTCCACTACTACCTCGACGCGCGTGATTGGATCGGTTTCAATTCATCTTCGCTGCGCGCTGGCGTCTAAGTGGTAACGATCCATGATCCTTCCTTAGCATGATGTTCTTAGGTGCGCGGTAGAAAAGTTTTATTTTTCGCTCGTAGCCTACGCGTATTCCTTTAGTGGTATCGAGCCATCTTGCTTAGTTTGCAATCGGATCGGCGCATATGTTGATATGCGATAGTAGTAGATTGGATCTATTACAGTCTAAATCAGGTAGCACGGGTTGATAAGATCAATCGGTCATAAGGGGTTGAAATAGGTATGAGTTGATAGCATCATAAGGCCAGAAAGATTAGTTCGTACTCCTTCTTTGATGTACGCGCGACTTGCCCCTACCGGCTGGAATCACCATCGGGGCTAACTGCGCGCACAATCAGTAGATCGAGCCAACAGATCGAGGTCTTGTGTTGTGGTCTCCTCAAGTATACCGATCGCGATGATCAATATGATTGATCTAATGAAAATTGAGACATTTTGAATGGCTCGAATTTGGGTTGATTTGATCGGCTCGATAAGATTTTCATAGCGATTTCATAGATGCGATCTATGTAATTCTGTGAGGTAGAATGCGATTCTACGTCTAACTTGTTTTTGCAGGGAATGGTGTGAATAGTATGGCCCTATAACTTATTTGAATGTATGAGATGTATGTGATGCATATAACATTCGTTCATGGCCTGCGTGTCATGATTATTTCAGCTATTGTTAGCTGTATATATTGTATTTAACGACCTGCGTGTCGACCTTAATGCTTGAATCTATCTTTGTAATCTTCAATTTCTAGCTATTATAGGTAGTAGCCTAGTTTTGAGGTTACAAGCTTTTAAGCATGGTGGCCTAAAGGAGTGATGTGGAGGATGGAGATCGTCTACACCTACTTGGAGATGGATATCACCATTTTTGGGCCATACTACTTCACAGTTAAATGTGTTTATCTATGATGTTATCTATCTTATTCTTATGCAATGATATATGTGATATGTTGCTTTGGTAGGATAGAATCCCTCTTAAAATTAGGTGTTAATGCCCTTCCATGTGCTGCACCAAAAGATAATGATCACCGCATGGTAGGTTTACCAAAGTAGAGTGCCATCGGTTATCATCATCATTTGAGATAGATGTCGGACATCTACATGCGGAAGTATTTGGTTTACTTAACAAGGTTATCAAAATAGTTTTGGACCTTGGGGCATAGATTGGGGCCGAGGCATACTGATGTCACCCAAAGTAGAGTCACATAGGGATGTGATTAGCAAGGTGTTGCTTACCCATGTCACTACTTTTCTAGCCGTGATGCCAAAGCTCACTAGGAATTAGTGAAATGAGGATATTTACCCACTATGTAACTTAGAGAGAGTTTTTGTTGCAAAACTCATAGTGGGAGTCTTTTGCTAAATAGTTTAATAAAAGATGAACATAAACATAGTGCTAAACTTTGCATATTCTTATGTTGTAGATCATGTCAACTAACTTGCATCCATCGATTACTTTTAATTTACGATCTGTTCTTGAGAAAGAAAAACTCAATGGAACAAACTTTTTGGATTGGTATCGCAACTTGAGAATTGTTCTCAAGCAAGAGCGCAAGGAGTATGTCCTTGAGTCTCCTTACCCCAAGACTTGCACGATAATGCTACTGTGGCTGCACGGAGAGCTTATGAGAAGCAAGCGAATGATTGCCTTGATGTGAGCTGTCTCATGCTTGCCACAATGTCCTCTGAGCTTGAAGCAATATGAGAACACGGATGCCTACAATATCATTGTGGGGCTACGTGGTATGTTTGAGAACCAAGCAAGGTGAGAGGTTCAATACTTTAAAGTCCTTATTTGCGTGCGAGGCTTGCGAAGGAATCCGTCACCCTCATGTGATTAAGATGATTGGCTACATTGAGAGTCCGAAAAAGCTTGGTTTTCCCTTAGCCAAGAGTTGGCTACGATGTGATTCTCCGTCGCTCCCCGAGTTTTGAGCCATTCATAATGAACTTTAACATGAACAACCTAGACAAGACCTGGTGAGTTGCATGGGATGCTAAAATCACGAGGAAAGCATTAAGAAAAGCAGCGATCATGTGATGATGATGCGAGAAAGGCAAGGGCAAGCCCTATGTCAGAGAAGCGCGGTCAAAAGAAAGAAAGCTCTGATGCGATCGCGAGCGGTTCTAAGGCCAAGAAAGACAAGAAGGGCGATGCTCATCCGATGCGATTGTTACTCTGTAAGCAATCGGGACATTGGAAAAGGCGCCCAAAGTACTTGGAGGATCTTGAGAAGAAGAAGGGAAGTCGACTTCCACTCGGTATATATGTTATAGAGATCAATCTTGCTACTTCATCAACTGATTCTTGGGTATTTGATACCGGATCGGTTGCTCACATTTGCAAATCGTTGCGGGGGCTAATAAGAAGTAGAAGTTTGAGGAGGAGCGAAGTGGATCTTGGCGTTGGCAATGGAGCAAAAGTTGCTGCGGTAGCTGTTGGCACCATGCCATTGTCTTTACCTTTAGGATTAGTTTTGGAATTGAATAATTGTTATTGTGTTCCATCTCTTTCAAAGAACATTATTTACGCTTCATGTTTGCAAGCGAAGGTTATGACTTTAAATCTATGGACAATGGTTGTTCTCTTTATTTCAAAGATATGTTCTATTGTCATACTCCATTGGTGAATGGGTTATACGTTCTTACTCTTGAAGGGTCACGGTCTATAACATTAATGCAAAGAGGCAACGTCAGAATGATTTGAATCCACGTTTATTTGCATCTGTCGCTAGGTCACATAAATGAGAAACGCATGCGAAGCTCCATATAGATGGTATTCGCACTCATTTGATTTTGAATCATTAGAGACATGCGAATCTTGTTTACTTGGCAAGATGACAAAGGCACCTTTCACCGGTCAAGGTGAGCGGGCAAATGACTTATTGGCACTCGTACATACCGATGTATGTGGACCAATGAGCTTAACGACAGAGGTGGTTTTGATACTTCATAACTTTTATCGATGACTTTAGTAGATATGGGTATATCTACGATGAAGCATAAGTCCGAATCCTTTGAAAAATTCAAGGAATTCCAAAATGAAGTGCAAAATCATTTAGGCAAGACAATCAAGTTTCTACGATCGATCGTGGAGGCGAGTATTTGAGCCATGAGTTTGGCAATCATCTAAAAGATTGTGGAATTATTCCACAATTGACTCCGCCAGAACACCTCAATGGAATGGGGTATCGAGCGGAGAAATCGCACCTTATTAGATATGGTGCGCTCCATGATGAGCCAAAGTGATTTTCCGTTGTCTTTTTGAAGTGCGCTCTTGAAACAGCCGCGTTCACACTAAGCAGGTTCCATCAAAATCAGTAGAAAAGACACCATATGAGATGTGGACGGGACAACGTCCTAGCTTGTCTTTTCTTAAGATTTGAGGATGTGAGGCTTATGTAAAACGTTTACAATCGATAAGCTCACTCCTAAATCGATAAATGCTTCTTTATCGGGTATCCTAAGGAAACAAAAGGATATTACTTTTATAATCAAGGAGAAGGCAAAGTGTTTGTCGCTTGGCATGGTGTCTTCTTAGAGAAAGAGTTTCTCTCAAGAAGGGATAGTGGGAGCACAGTGCAACTTGAAGAAATTCAAGAAACACACGATAATGTTTCAGCTCCTCTGAACCACAACGGGATGAACAAGCTGTTGAAGAACTTGTTGTGGACACACCAGCACCACGTAGGTCGAAAGGTCACGTCGTGCACCGAGAGGTACATGTTCTTGACTACTCAACAATGTGACATATTGTTGTTAGACAACGATGAGCCTAAGACCTATGAAGAAGCGATGGTGGGACGGACTACGAGAAATGGCTTGAAGCCATGAGATCCAAATTGAATCCATGCACGATAATCAAGTTTGGAACTTGGTTGATCCACTGATGGTGTTAAAACCATTGAATGCAAATGGGTTTTCAAGAAAAGATAGACATTGATGGAAATGTTCACATCTATAAAGCGCGATTGGTGGCCAAAGGTTTCAAACAAATTCAAGGTGTTGATTATGATGAAACTTTTACCCGTCGCAATGCTAAAGTCTATTCGGATCATTCTAGCGATTGCTGCATATTTCGACTATGAAATATGGCAAATGGATGTCAAAACAGCTTTCCTTAATGGAAATCGAGTGAGGATGTGTACATGACACAGCCCACGGGTTTTATCGATCCGCAATCGGTTGGAAAGATATGCAAGCTCCAAAGATCCATTTATGGATTAAGCGAGCATCTCGGAGTTGGAACATTCGTTTTGATGAAGTAATCAAAGGGTTTGGTTTCATCAAGAACGAAGAAGAGCCTTGTGTTTACAAAAGGCTAGTGGGAGCGCACTCGTATTTACGGTCTTATATGTGGATGACATATTCTTGATTGGAAATGACATTCCTTTGCTCGAATCATTAAGTCTTCATTAAAAATAGTTTCTCTATGAAAGACTTAGGAGAGGAAGCATATATTCAGGCATCAAGATCTATAGAGATAGATCAAAAGGCTAATTGGATTAAGCCAAGATACGTACATTGACAAGGTGTTGAAAAGGTTCAACATGCATGATTCCAAGAAAGGTTTTCTACCTATGTCACATGGTATAAATTTCAGCAAGAATCAGTGTCCTAGTACACCTGATGAGCGGGATAAAATGAATACGATTCCATATGCTTCGGCTATTGGGTCCATTATGTATGCCATGCTTTGTACACGTCCAGATGTTTCGTATGCTTTAAGTGCTACGAGTAGATACCAGTCAGATTCAGGTGAAAGTCACTGGATTGCCGTAAAGAACATCTTGAAGTACTTGAGAAGAACTAAAGATGTGTTCCTTGTCTATGGAGGTGAGGAAGAGCTCCTTGTAAATGGTTACACCGATGCTAGCTTCCAAACTGACAAAGATGATTTTAGATCGCAATCTGGATTTGTGTTCTGCCTGAATGGCGGTGCGGTAAGCTGGAAGAGTTCCAAGCAGCAGACGGTTGCTTGATTCTACAATGAAGCCGAGTACATAGCAGCTTCTGAAGCTGCCAAAGAGGCTGTTTGGATCAAGAAATTTATTTCTGAGCTTGGTGTGATGGCTAGTGCCTCCAGCCCAATGGACCTCTACTGTGACAATAGTGGGGCTATTGCACAAGCCAAGGAGCCTAGATCGCACTGTAAGTCCAAGCACATTTACGGCGATTTCATCTCATCCGCGAGATAGTGGAGAGAGCGATGTGAAGATATGCAAAGTACAAACGGATTTGAACATTGCAGATCCGTTGACAAAGCCGCTTCCCCAGCCAAAGCATGAGGCTCACACTAGGGCAATGGGATTAGATACCTACATGGTTGACTCTAGTGCAAGTGGGAGAACTGTTAGTGATATGCCCTAGAGGCAACATGGAGATGTTGTATATATATCACATACTATGTTTATGATACATTATTTTGTTCCTTGGAATAGACATCATCATTATTGATCAATGAGTATGTGACTTATTCATGAGACTCTTAAATACTAAGATGTTGCTATTTCTAAATGATCCCTGATCGTATATCATATGAGGAACAAATATGATTCAAAGACAAAGATCAGCATATGTATTGATTGATGATCATGTCTCATGGATCATGGTATGGTGATACCAAATCAATAATATGGACATGTATTAGTGAACATATGTTGGATAGACCTGCCATGAGACACTGCAGAGATTCTATGTGTCATCAGTTGGTCTCAAGTAGTGTTTATGTAGAATCCTTAGACTTGAGATCATCATGGTTCCCAACATGAGTAGTAGCTTATTTTGGGACTACTAAACACTACTCCGTGGCGGGTAGTCATAAAAGTAGTCTTGGGTTTGCAATGAAACATGTAGTGGGATGTGAATGATCAAGATAGAATTTGCCCCTCCTTATGGGAGATATCTCTCAGGCCCTCGATGTAATGGATTATGAAAGTGCATGGCCATGCCAAGGTGATTGAGGAGTCAATCACGAGTTTATAATCCATCACAGAATCGAGAGTGATTGAGCTATTAAGAGGATGACACAGTCTCGCCTTGAGCTCAATCTACATCGTGAGGCAAAGGGATTCGTACATGAGAGAACATTACGAGTTCAGCCGATATGATCTTTACATATACTTTGGGGTTAATATGTCTTACTAGAGGCGCTATTAACGTGGTGACCGGAAAGGCGTTTAGGGTCACGACCAAGTATACGTGAACCTCTGTGGTCGCACGCTTAACGGGTTGGAACACGATTCGAATATGATTCGGATATGGGCTCAATTCGGATAAAGATCCGAATAGACTCCTAATGGGCCTCGGTCCGCAAGGCCCACGTGAGGAGGTCTATATATATGGAGGAGAGGGGCTGAGAGGATTCGTCCTGGTAACATCTAGCAAAACCTAGCCGCCACCTCCCGAGCCAAACCCTAGCGCTCACGAGTGCTAGTACACTCGCGATCGGCGCCCAGCCCGGACGTGTGGATACCGGTGGAGGCGCTGCTCGTTGCGATCTTGATCGGCGTGCGTGAAGGAGCGATCTGTTCGGGACGATCGGCTACTTCCACTACTATCTCGGCAGCGTGATTGGATCGGTTTCCAATTCATCTTCATTGCGGCTGCGGCGTCTAAGTGGTAACGATCCATGATCCTTCCTTAGCATGATGTTCTTGGGTGCGCGGTAGAAAAGTTTTGTTTTCTGCTTCCGTAGCCTACGCGTATTCCTTTACTCGGGTGCTCCTTGTTTCTCCCTAATCGACTGGAATGATCCCTGGGAAGATTCGACACTCAGTGCACCTGCAAGAGCCCGACATGTCATTTAGTTTTCAGGGAAGTAGTGGAGTAATTACAAGCTACGTAGTTCGATATATTACCAGGCGGTGGGACACTTCCGGGTCTGCAGGGTTCCGGAAGGAGATGTCCCCCGACGACGTGGTAGATGACCTCGCTCTAATCCAATTTCGAGCGTGCTCATCCGGGATCGTGGCAAATGGTGGGGCGGCGTTCCGCAGGATTGCCTGTTCGTCCTCCCGCCTCCCGCTGCGGGATTTTACGCATACCGGTGTCTTTGAGTCTGTGGGGATGTGTGTTTTTTGCCTGGAGGGCCTTGTGCGCCGCACTTGCACTTCTGAAAGCTTCGGTCATCTTCATCGCCTTAAACTCGTCCCATTGTGATTCCAGGAATGGATACCTATCAAAGGGCGTTAGATCCTTCTGCACATAGTCCTTGACAAGCACGCTCTTGAAGTTCATCCATACTTTGCACGCCGCTGCCAACGCATGTCGTTGCACGAAGTCGTGGTGTTCTTCTGGGATCTCGAACGATGCAAAAATCTCTGTCAGCAGCTCACATTTCCGAGTCTCACTCATGCTCTTCCACGAATCGAATGTGATCTCAATTCGTTCTTGTGCAACTATTCCGATCGTGCTTCGAAATGCCCTTACTACTTTGTGAGGAAGGAGAGGGGTCCCGGATCTATCGACCTCTGTGATGGTAAATCGGCCCTCAGGCTTTTTCGATAGTTCTCTTGCTTTGCGTGTTGATTTTGGAACGGACGCTTCCGGCGATGATGTTGAAGAATGCGCGGATGACATGTTGGCCTTCTCATATATACGTAAATAGTACGGTATAAGCACATACTTAAATTTAATTCCAATATATGTATACATATATTCAAGTATATATATACATATCTAAGTTCATTAGCAACATATATATACATATACATATGCATATGCATAACAGTAAGATTTATGAAATAATAAGAATATATGTTCAAGTGCCTATTCTATCTTAGATATACAACATGCATGATACCAGAGGCATAAAAATAACTTAATCAACATATACACATATAAACATTTTAAGTTATTCAAGTAGTAATTTATGCCCAACATAAATATCATGTATCTAAAATCAGCATAATACTATGCAACAATTATATGACAACTATATATTAGATCTTAAGTTTAAATCATCATTTTCTATTAAAAGAAACTAACAGATCATGAATATAATTTACTGGACAACAGAAAAGATCACCATAATCAATCTAACATTCTTTTGATATGAACAAACGCAGCACCATAACGTAACGAAAGCGAAATGCACTAAATATAGCAAGACGTGAATAAAATGTACACAGCAATATCGTCATACAAATGTATACAATATAACCCCATAAAA
The DNA here is from genome assembly GCA_036346265.1 of Melocanna baccifera. Classification (NCBI taxonomy): domain Eukaryota; kingdom Viridiplantae; phylum Streptophyta; class Magnoliopsida; order Poales; family Poaceae; genus Melocanna; species Melocanna baccifera. The sequence continues at coordinate 229,033 of JAYEVJ010000041.1, forward strand.
ACGTATAAAACATATCACTTGAGTACAACGCAACACACACAGAACACCAACAAGCAATAAGCACATCACAACTATGTGCTCACTACCGCGGAGCGTTGCTTGACGTCGGTCTATTTGGGCACTGGCTTAACGAGTGCCCAATCGTCTTGCACAATCTGCACTTGGGACGCCGAACCCGATCCCCACACTGGCTCTCATCCATGTCGTTGTTAATGCGACGGCTTTATCTTCTTCCTCGGCCGACATGCTTCAATGCCTCGTTGGACACTCACTTCACTTGCCCTGGCCATACCTCCCTATAGTGCATGTCTACCCCGTACGAATGGAACTCCGTACTCCAGGTCTGATACAGGTGATGAATGTCGAAATACCTAAAGATGTAAGGAGTCGGTGCCTGGCGCCATACCGTGCATGTAGTTCTGTCCGATGGGAGCACGGCTCTTCATATCATTCCACTAGAAGGGGGGTTGCGTACCGGTCTACATTGTGCGCAACACGGACAACAAGCCTGCATTGCGGTCCGAGATGATACACACATCCGACCGATCTTGCACCACGGCCTGCTTCACATTGGCCAGGAACCAAAGCCAGCTATCAGTGTTCTTATTCTCCACAATTGCAAAGGCCACAAGGAGTAACTGGTTGTTTGTGTCAGCTGCAACTACAGTGAGGACCGTACCCTTGTACTTGCCAGCTAGGAATGTTCCGTCCATTGTTAGCACTGGACGGCACCACCTGAACCCTTCGATCACCTGCCGAAATGACCAGAACACTCTATCAAGGACAAAATAATTCAGGGCCTAGTTAGGATGAACCCAGTCCATCTTGTTAATGTATGTGCCTGAGTTTGCTTCTGCAATCTGATGTAGCATTCTTGGGACTAGGTCGTACGCCTCCTCGTACGTCCCAAACATACGCTCTAACACCTTCCGTTTCGCCCACCACACCTTCTTGTAGCTGACTTCAAATCCTACCATATTAGCCACCCGATATGATAACTTGGGAGAAATACACACATCTGCCACCACGAGGTGGCTTATCAGCTCCGCAACATACGCCGACGTCATGTTGCGGTGCCTGCGCAGCAGCACCGCAAGCTCGCAACTGTGATCCTTAAGTACCGTTATCTGGAACTCCGAGGCAGCACCCTTGAACCGCTGTGCACAGATCTTGCCAGGACATGAGCCGTCGACACACTTCACAATGTAGGTGTCCGGGTTGGACCTGTGCACCCGATAGGTCCGACTAATGCTGACGGCATGTCTAGCAATAGCCTGCTGGGCAGCACTCTTGTCGCGAAAGCACTGCCCTAAAATGAGAGTGCCCTCGTTGAACCCCCACTCTACCCCTCTGCTTGTGGTAGGACTAGGGTTGCCACTGTGATGTCGTCCAGTTTGGAGGACACGTACGCAACGTCCGTGGTTAAAACACCACCTACAACACCTCCCATTGAAGCCTCCTCATCTTCCTCCCCTCTAGAACTGGCTTTTTTCACATCCTCCTCCTCCTCACTTTGAACTTCTTCCAACTAGTCCGCGAGGTATTCGTGACAATCAACACGGACGGCCCACTACCTCCCAACACCTTCGTTCACCTGAAAATCCTCCACACGCCTCTACAGGTCTCCATCACCCACTTGCTTGTTGGCATCTTCTTCTGCATCAGCATCTTCATGAGCGCCAGTGAGCACAGGCGCTTCATTTCCGCCACCACCACCACTAGAACAACCAATGCCGGATGACTCCGTCCTGTCCACGAAGTGAATGTACACCATTGGCCTGCCATATATCGCTGCGGCAGGGTTGCACACGACCTCCATGTACCGGGCTCATCCATCGTCACTGTTCACCTTTATAAGTTGACACACATTCTCCCCAGTACCACCTCCCGTAGTAGCATACACCGCCTCGATCTGCAACTTCTTTCGACTCGTCTCCCGATCGAACGCAGAACGAATACACCTCCGAAGCTCATATAGGGTCATGACATTCAGACCAGGTGCCCGGATCAGAGTCCGGTCACAATTTGACAGGTACGTCCCGCACGGCCCGTCGCGTACGAGCCCACTCCCATAAAATATGAATATATCTTGAATGTTAGCCATGGGGTACCTACGATTAGTTCGTAGAAAAAAACCTTAGTACACAACAAAATTTAACCAAAAAAAGCCTACATAATTCTCTATGCTACAATACCAATTCTCTATGCTACATATATGTACAAAATAACTACATAACACGGAATTTAACAAAAAAAGACTACATATTTTATGTGTAATGTTTGTTTGAATTTTTAAATATAGTACACGATCTTCAAAAATTAAAAAATTTAAGGGCAGTATTCTTACACAATTAACCCTGTTTGAATTTCATATTTCTAAAATTTCTGGCTTTTACAGGACAGGAACAAATTAACACCCTACACATTGTATAATAATTAATTTGTGGCGAAATTTTGATTTTTTATTTTTTTCATCAAACAGCCAGTGTATTTTCAGCTAATAATGGTTCACATTTTTACTTTTTCTGACTTTTAGGCGATTTGTACTAAATAACAACCTAAATATTCCATATTAATTTTTTGATAATGTACTAATTGTAATCATTTGCTTTACATGCAAAGTTATTTAGCTAAATATAAGTTATCATGACTCATAACTAATTAATGACAATAACAACACTTTCTCTTATAAGTTAACTATGGCCACAGACCAACTATATAGGGCTAACTACTACATTTCTATACTAAGAAGATAGCATTTAGCTAATTACATGCTAACCATATTGCTAAAACTATAATCACATGTCGAAAAAAATTATAGTTATACCGGGACAAAAAAATTTACCTCTTCTCGAAGCCCACGAGACGATCTACAACTTTTGCAACTACAAAAACCCTTGATTGCAAACGAAAAAAACTGAGAGTTTGCCTAATTAAGTAATAATCACACCAAAAAATTATAGTTACACCGGGATAAAAAATTTACCTCTTCTTGAAGCCCATGAGATGATCTACAACTTTCGCAACTGCAAAAACTCCTGATTATAAACGAAAATAACTGAGCGCCGCGATTAAAGCCTTAGTTTCTTCACTCCTTCTCAACCTCTCAGAGTGCAGCGATGGGAGAAATGAGCCAAAGAGCAGATGGGAGAAATGAGAGCGAGTGGTATATACGCAGAGGGCAGCTGCTCTCAGTGAAGAAAAGAGAAGCAACGACGTGACGTAAAGAATGCACAGTGACATAAAGTGGTGAAAGACGAGACGTAAAGATGACACAAAGTAGTGAATAGTGTTTTCACTGTTTTCTTTTGCTGAAAAAATGCAGCATTTCGGTGCAAAAGGCAGCACGCGGCGCGCAGCGTGTAAGCATAGGCGAACAGTGGGTGGTGCGGTCCCGGACCGCACCACCACTCGGTGAACAGTGGGTGGTGCGGCCGGGGAGCGCACCACCCAGGTGGATAAACTCCCCTTATTATCGTTTACACTTTCACTCTCGTTCTAGAAAAGTTGGTATAATATCTAGATAATTCATTAACTTGATATTTCTAACCTATTTGTGCTTCTTTGTGGATAAATACGACACACTAGAATACTCTAAGGTGAAATGGTATAATGGTAAACCATGTGTTTGTGGGTATTTATATTTGTGGGGGCATAGCGACCATCAACAAACATTTTCGGCACCATGCCGAGGAAGCAATGAGCTAGAATATCATTTAACATTTATCTATGTATTATCCACTTTCCTTAATAGACTTATACTTTTCTTACTTTGATTTCCCCTTACGAACAGGGTAGTGCATAACCGGTTTCCAACTTCCTGAAAACTTCAATGAAGATTTTGAAGAAATCACAAAGAGAGCATGAACCAAACTCAAAAGCAATCAAACTTCAGGAAAAGCCAAGAGAGTCCCTGTCTACTGACCAATTGGTGACCTGGCATCATTAGCGCCTTCTGAAACTTGACAAACCTTTCTTAGCGAACTTCTGGAGACTCAGGCTCCAATGGAAGAGCAGACACTTTGCGAGTTATATATCCACCCCATGCAGTGACAATGTCCCAATTGTGGCATTGCCCGCCATTGGAATAGACAACTTTGAGCTAAAACCAGTGCTTATCAACATGATTAGTAGCAATCCTTTTTGTGGCCAAACTTCGAAAGACGCAAACACACACTTGCAGATGTTCTTGGAGATCTGCAGGAGATTCAACATCAAAGGAGTTACTCCAGATATAATTTGTCTGTGACTTCCCCTTTCTCGCTGATGGAAAAGGCGAAATAGTGGTTCCACTCACTCCATCTGAAGAAGTCGAGACGTGGAAGTACTCCAAAGCTTTCTTGGCCAAGTTCTTCCCACCCAGAAGGACGAACATTTTGAGGAACAAGATTTCCAACTTCCATTAGTCTCATGAAGAATCAATCATTGAAGCATGAGAGAGATTCCAAGAGTACATTCTAGCGTGTCCTTACCATAGCATGGAAGACTGGCTGTTGATCCAAAACCTCTACAACAGGCTCAACCAAAGCACCCGTGAGCACCTTGACGTTGCCGCTTGAGGAGCATTTGTGGGACTTGGTGTCAGCGGAGCAACGATGCTCATCAACAAAATGTTCTCCAACCAAGGTTGGGAAACAAAAAGATCAAAACTGTTCATTTCAGCAACCTATCCAAAGGGGTTACACCAAGTCGATGGACTCGATTTACTCGCATCAAAAGTGGATGCCCTCGTGAGAAGAATCGAAGCATTGCCAAGCCCATCACAGATAGTCAAGGCCATGGACACGAGGATGATGTGTGAAGAGTGTGGTAATATTGGTCACACCAGGAGCAGCTATCCTGGAGTCCAAGGTGAGGATGTCAACTTTTTCAACAACTTCTGCTCTAGGGACTACCAAGCATACATGCCAGGTTGGAGAAACTGTTAGCCAAGCGCTCGGCGATCACCCGCTCTCACACACACCAAAAAATTTGAGAAGACAATGGAACACTAGAGGCACTAGTGTTGCTACGGAACTGCTAACACAAATGAGCACTGGAGACAATTGTTTGCTGCTGAACTGCTTTGTTCTCTTGGTTTGAGGTCTTATTTATAGCAAAATGAATAGCCTAAACATAGCCAAAAAAACTGTTAGATCTTATCTCTATGCCAACGATCAGCACTCGTTCAAAATCATGCATGGCGCTAACAACTTGAAGAAAAAAATCAAACATTCTACTGCCTTGCCCGGTTCAACCGGAGCTAACGAACGCAAGCCTACTGACAACAAAAAAGCTACGTTTGCGCAGGATAAACGAGACAACACTTCTCCTAATCCTTACGCGCTCTACCAACTTCAGAAACTCCAATTCGTGCTCGGAGGTCATGGAACCTGACTCAACTGAGCGGCTTTGTCAGTATGTCTGCAAGCTGTTCTTCAGTCCTGGTGCGTCTCACCTTGATCTTCCCTGAATCCACGCAATCCCGAATGAAGTGATACTTGGTATCTATGTGTTTAATTTGCTCCTGTCGTGGAACACCGGGTTGCCGCAGAGTGAGATCGCTGACATGTTGTCCATCTTGAGTTCAACTGCCTGAGCTGCTTCTCCGGTGAGATCGCTTAGCAGCCTTGCCAACCATATGCCCTGGCAAGCGGCTGAGGTCGCTGCGATTTTATTCCGCCTTGCATGAAGACAACGCCACGACCTTTTGCTTTTGAGTTTGCTAGCTGATTGGGCTTTGGCCAAGGAAGAAGAGAATGCCTGAAGTGCTTTTCTAATCATCAATGTCGCCAGCCAAATCGCTATCACTGAACCCCGTCAGTGCAGGCCGCTCCTCCTTCTTCCTTGGGTACAGACATCCGAAATCCATTGTCCCTGCAACATAGCGCAAAATGTGTTTCACCGCGGCAAGGTGGTCTTCCTTGGGCGCTGCCATGAAATGGCTCACATAGCCCACGGCATATGTGATGTCCGGTCGGGTGTGAGCTAGATAGCGTAGCTCACCCACAAGACTTTGGTATTGAGTGGCATCCACCGGCTTTCCCACTCCCTCCTTGCTGAGCTTCAGCCTGGCCTCCATGGGGACTTGGCATGGATTGCACCGGTCCATGCCGTTTCTCTCCAGAAGCTTCCGCGTGTACACCTCCTGGCCAATGGTGATGCCGATCTTGTGCTAATGTACCTCGATGCCGAGGTAGTAAGAGAGAAGTCTGAGATCACTCATTTTGAACAAAGTGCGCATCTCGTCCTTGAACTTGCCAATGTCATCCTCGTCAGGGCCAATGATTATCAAATCATCCACGTAGACACTGACGATGGGCCGTGGGGCTCCTTCACCGCGAGTATACACCGCGTGTTCTGAAGGGCTCCATTTGAACCTAAGCTGAACCAAACAAGTGTCTAGCTTGGTGTTCCATGCTTGTGGCGCCTGTCTCAGACCATACAGTGCCTTCTTCAGCTTGAGCACCTTGTTGGGGTGGTCACCGTCGACGAAACCGGGGGGCTGCATGACATAGACTTCCTCAGATAGCTCCCTGTTGAGGAAAGCGGACTTTACATCCATGTGATGCACAGTCCAGCCTTCATGTGCAGCCATAGCGAGAAGCAGGCACACTGATTCCATCCGCGCCACCGGAGCAATGACTTCATCAAAGTCAATCCCCTGGTGCTGTACATACCCTTTTGCAACCAGCTGGGCTTTATGCTTGATGATATCCCGCATTTCATTCTTCTTCACCTTGAACACCCACTTAACGCCGATCGGACGATGGCCAGCTGGGAGAACTACGAGCTCCCATGTCTTATTCTCTTCAATGCTCCCGTGTGCCAGCAGTCCTCACGCTCTGCCTCGACGAAGGTGCTTGGCTCCTCGACCGTGAGCAAGTGGAGATCCTCGACATCAAGGTCTAATGCCGGACCTGTGGCCAACACATTCTCTATGGTCCAGAATCTTTGTGGTGCCCCATCATATGATTGCTAGCACCTGTGTCAAGGTACCATGCCTCATCACGATGGTCGCTGTCATTCTCGAGCAGACCTAGCAGCTTTGGCTCATCGAGGAAGACTCGATTCGTGTCTAGCAGCTGTCATTCTCGAGCAGACCTAGCAGAGCTGGCTCATCATCGCCAGCCTTCGCGAGGTGCGCTTCACCACCTCGCCTGGGTTTCCGGCACTCATGTGCCCAGTGCCCAGCTTTGTCACAGTTTTGGCACTTGTCTTGAGTCTTGTCCCTTTGCGGTGCCTTCGAGTCTCGGCCACCGGCGTCGCCTTTCTTACCACTGAAAGGCTTGCCACGCCTGCATGCGCCATTGCTTGACTTGCGCGCACCAGAAACACCGAAGCTCTCCTCCAAGAGATAGAGCTTGTCTCCGACGGTTCTTGAGCCCTTGCCATGCCACGTCTCAAGTCGCTCTTCCATCGCCTTGAGCCGTTCGGTCACGTCCTCAACTGTAAGCTCCTCGAGGTCAAGGAGCGTCTCGATTGAAAGCACGATCTGGGAGCAGCGATCTAGAGCAGTGAGTCTTACCGAGAAATCATCGACGATCTCGTCTTCTCGAAAAGTGAGCCCTTCAAACTCGCGGTGCAGATTCTGCAACTTTGCCTTGCGTGCACGCTGATTTCAAACCTTCATGGCTGTCAGTGCGTCCCAGGCTTCCTTCGCACTATCCTTGTTTGCTAACGTCGACTACAGCTCCGTTGGCACAGCGCGAAGGATCGCCTCCATGGCCATCATGTCCTCTTGCGCCGGAACACTGCCACGGCTAACTGCATCCCAAAGACCATGCGCCTTCAGCATAACATTCATCATCAGGGACCAGTCAGCATAATTCGTGCGTGTCAAGGTCGGGTACACTACTCCACCCCGACCTCCTTCACAACCCGCTGGACGATGATGTCCCGTCCAGGACTATCGTTGGCACCAAATGCAGCACGGGCAGCCCCGCTACCGCCTGCATCATTGTGGCCAGCCCCGCTACCGCTTACTTCTGTACGCCCGCCGATAGGTGGCGTTGAGTTGGAGTGTCGTGATGGAGAGCCAGAGCGCGACATCACAGGCACTCAAGCACAAGGCTCTGATACCAATTGTTAGCCAAGCACTCAGCTATCACCCGCTCTCACACACACCAAAAAATTTGAGAAGACAATGGAACACTAGAGGCACTTGTGTTGCTACGGAACTGCTAACACAAATGAGCACTGGAGACAATTGTTTGCTGCTAAACTGCTTTGCTCTCTTGGTTTGAGCTCTTATTTATAGCAAAACTAGTTATGTGCCTGTGCGTTGCAACGGAAAACCAAATAAAAGTGGTGCATACTATTAAATATTATCTCAAACTGAATAATAAATATCAACTTTTTCTTACGTCATCATGTATCAAACAAAACATATATGTTTATACTCGTAAATAAATCAAGCATCATATTAGTAAGATGTAACAATACTATATATACAATCATACAAAGGTACATATTTTTAGAAAAATTCCAAACCTACAGCTTCAAGTACATGAGCCAAGAGCAATAAAGATTACACCACACATGGCCAAATTTTATACTAACAAATGGCTAACATAATCAATGGTGATTACAGAAGAAACATAAATTTTAGCAATATCAAAGTACAAAACTAAAAGACATAGATGAAGGATCAGAAATGGCAACAGAGGGGGGGTGAATGGTGCCTTTAAAAATTTCCCGACGAACTCACAAAAATCACACCTACTCCTTCTCCAATAGCTATGAGAGCTATGAAGAAAAAAAATGCTAACCGAAACTAGACAATATCCTGCTATCCAAACAACTGAAAATAGACACTGCAGATCAGTTAGGCTAAAGGTCAATCAATGATGCACTGCTGATTTCTGAGAATTGAGGATTAAGAACTACAGGTCCGAAAACTGCTCGGCTGCAGTGCAACAAACAGCAAATAAGAGGCAGTTTTCACAGAGGATACTCACTGCTGAAAACTATACAGAGAGGATTGCATCACCTGAAAAATCAGCAAGGAACCGAAAAGAGAAAAGATTAAAAAGAGAAAGAAAACTGAGAACAAATAGCTGTCCCTTACTGGTCGAAAGAAATTAAAAAACAAGTTCATGTGCAGTAGAGAACAGCAACCATGATTACCAACTACAGCTGTAAAGTAGACTAGAAACCCTCAGGCCAAAACCGAAAGCAATCAAGAAGAGATACTGCAGTTTGACAGCTGCACACAGAGCTGTTAATTTGTCCCAAAAGAGGAGACACAGGATTGCGGTCTAGAGCAGATAATGAAGATTAAAACTGCAGCAAAGTACACACGAATTACTTGAAACACCTGCTGTTGCACCGATGGAAAATCAGCACAGTGCTGGCCGAAAACTGCAGCAACACACTGAACAAAACAGCAAGCAAGGACAGCTGTAAAACTGCAGCAGACTGACCAAGAATTCCACCGAAAACAGCAGCAAAAAATAAATTCTAGACAGCAGAGAAGAACCTGGTAGAAGCCGAATTAAAAACTGCACTAGAACCTGTACTAGAACCTGCCGAGACCTACTGGAGTAGCAACAAAAAGAACCGAAATCTGCTACCCATCAATAGAATGAAAAAGCCTGACACGATACTACTCTTGCTGCACCAAAACACAAGAAGATGCAGTCTTGGCCGAAAGCATTTGCTACTAACAATAACTTCTTCAGAAAATCAAGCAGGAGAAAGAAATCTGAGCCATTTCTCCCCAACAAAACTGAGAACTGCTAGCACAGAGAAATGGGACAGCCGAACAAAAAAAAATCTGAAATCACTGCCTAGGAGATTGCACACACGCACTTGCTAAAAACTAGCATATCGATAACAAAGACTAGAACTATTTCTTGCAGCAAGATTAAGAAGTGCATATAATTTAACAGAAAACAGCACGGATATATAAACATATATATAAATAAAGAGAGAGAGCACCTAGAACAAGAACATTAAATAAAAGGAAAGCAAGTAAATAGCACAAGACATAAAACAAGCATGTTCATATTGAGACGAAGAGCGATGAATGTTTATATCAACTCTTCCATGTCTCATTCAAGAACACCCACAAGGAGAGAATAAACCATTAAAACTTGCATACAAATTTTCTCTCCCAAGAGTACAAGCATTAGGAAACCCTAATACTCATACCCATTTCTATTTCTCTCTATCTCTCAAGTGCACTTCTCCACCTAGAGAGCACCTCTATTTATAGCCTCCACTAATGGGTTTTACAAGCCTACTTTACCCATTAGGTTACACCAACTCTCCACTAATAGGTTTACATGCCTTCTTTACCCATTAGGTCACACCAACTCTCCACTAATGGGTTTACACATCATTTTACCCATTAGGTCACACCACCTCTCCACTAATGGATCATTTCCAAATAAAATCCGCTTCCTTTTGTGCAGCCTTGCGCATTTACCAAAATGCCCCTCCTGCACCTTCTTAGAAGCTTCCTCGTGTCTTGCCGCGACGCCTCAGCCACTTTGAGTCCTCGTCGTCTTGACACATCCCGACCGCTCGACCTCAGCACGCTTTGTGCCTAGTCCGGTCACCGTGTCTCGCCACGACTCCGTCTCAAAATCCTGCAGTCATCACCGACAAGAAAACACATTACATAGTACCGCACAAAATGATATAATTAAATATTCGCATCGGTAATTTGCATAAAAATACCCGGAATAAACTCAGACTTTAGGACACGTGTCAATTACTCATCATACAACCGGGGTTACATCCACATGATCTCTCAATAGAACTGCAGACAGTAGTAGAGGAACAATGGTAATACATTCCAAGTGGATGAAGGATTTTTTTCCATTCATGGCATCCCATCAGTATATGTATAATAAAGTACATTTGTAAGACAATAATTGAATCAATTTAAGACGAGGTATTTAAGTTAATTTGCTGACAATACACAATGTTCCAATCACGATAATGTCAAGCATTGAGCAGTGTGCTATCAACAACAACGGTGAGAAATAACAAATACATAAAGGAAAATTATTATTGAGTTGACAAGCAACAGTAAAAAAGAACAGTTGCAAATACCTATGAAGTCAATAGTCGTTCCATCTTCAATGGTGACCTCAGAAACAGATGCTCCCAAGTCCAGTAACAATTGTACACACTCTACGTGCCTGTTTAACGCCGCCATATGAAGTGGAGTTAAGCCTCCATCCGCCTTCTGATTTACCATCTTGACCAAACCACTGCTAAAACATATGTATCATTGCATGATTCGATAAAATAACCCATAACTAATGAGAAACAAGCACAAGACTCAAACATACTCATCATCTATGTTGCACAGACACGGACATCATCAAAGCATATGGCTAAAATTTAAGTGTTGCCATAGCTTTTTTTAATCTTTTATTTAAGTTTGGTAATAGATTGGTAGTTAGAAAAGTACCTTGGTTGAGGACCTTTGTGTTGGTTCCCTTGAATGGCATAAGCCTATCGAAATCATGATGATGTACAGCATGTGCCACAACATTATTTGGCATCTGCGGGTTAGAGAAATGCAACTCATCAAGGCCTACCATTTTCGTTGGCTTCATCCACGGAAGTTTGGTTTCCGTAAATTTGAAGCCTCCCAAGCTATCCCATGAAGAAATTGCATTGCTTCTCACTTGACCAAAAGGAGATTGGCTAAAGAAAAGATTTTGTTTCCTAGCATCTGCAATGCAAACAATACCAAAATTAAGGCTAAATTGTTTCAGTACAAGGAAAAATATATATCTAGAGAGAACAAAGATTTGTGAAGGATTTTATGATAGTGTGATTACTATGTATTGTCATCAAATAATACCAAAGAAGTTGGGTTAAGTTCCCTTCTAAAAAAATTGAATCACTGTGTAACACCAAACATGTATCTGCAGAAAAGGCAAGTGCTTCTTCGCGATGCTTAAGTATTGTCTGTTATTTCAAGTGCAAATTTGGTTGAAGAATTCGCATTCAGTCATCAATTAAACTACATGAAGAGAATAAGGCATAATAACAGATAATGTCAAAGCCATGTGTCAAGGCGCTGCAATAGGAAAAGTAGAAACATGTCCTCCACGATCTAAAATTAGGTTCTTTTCCATGCTTGGAACCATCTCATCAGGTTATAAAGTATAGGGCACCACTGTCGTATAATACCACAAGCATGAAAGTTAAGCGAGTAAGGTGCATGAAGATAAGAACAAACTATTTGGCACTGATTCTCTTTTGCATGTGAAAAGAACAAACTGTTTGGCACGATTCTCTTTAACATCCAAAGTTATAATGAATGAGTGTCACGCAGTTTGGAGATTGATATGGTAAAATAAGAGTTTTGTGCACTATGGATACCAACAGGAAAGTTGTAGATAATAAATCAATTTATTGAACCCCCAAAGCAACTAAGGGATCAGTGCTACCATAAAACATCGTGGAGAGCCTTGATGAACTGAATGAAATTGTCTCGGTTGTGGCTTCCTTCTTCGTGCATTATGATTAGATAGACGCGCGCGCGCGACTTAAGCTTTTACGGTCAAACTCAGCTAAGCCATGAAACCTAAACCAACGAAGTATTAAAGAAGGAAAAAAGGAAGCATGTAAAGTCAATTGTTTGATTAAAGAACAAGTCAGTAATCATTAGTTGTAATTAACTTCTTTAAATTTATTTTTATGACATATAAGGCTTCTTTCTAATATTCCACTTCCACATTATTAACAAACTTGTATAGTAGTATGCAAACCAAAAATAAATGCCCATTTTGTTCATAGTTCTTATGGCTCCACTGTTTTTGTGTATCTTTATTAGGCAAGCGGTGATAAATATAAGCAGATCTCATGCAAAATAATTCAGCAAACTTAGCATCATCTAATGATGGTTCATGTTATTATAGAAGCAAGCTAAATCCTCTCACCTTTTGGCGCGACCATGAAGCGCCTCACGGTCCGACCTCGCTAAACACCTCCTCGAGCTACACAATACAAAGCATATCTCACATTGTAAATCCAAAGCACTTGCCTCCAAGACTCTAAGCTGTAAATTTGTAAGGGTTAGGAGGAGCTCACGCTTATGTCAGAAGACTTGAAGGTGTAGGGCAGGTTGGAGACGAAGACGGTGGAGGGGCTGTGCCCTCCAGCACCGTCGCGGGTGAGCGGCCACTGCACGGGCTCCTGTGCGGCCCCGTCGCTGGACCGCCCGATGCTCAAGAAACTGAAGAGGCCGCAGCGCTGCTGGCGCTTCTCCGGAGTGAGGCGTGCGAGGACGGCGACGGAATGGTCGCCCTGGCGGAGGCGGACAACGGAGAGCGTGCTGGCGCCGAGGTCGAGGCTGTGGTCGGGGTCGATGAGGTGGAGCTGCACACCCGGGACGACGACGAGGGTCTCCTCGATGGTGAGCGGGGGCGGGGTGGCGTCATCGACGGCGTCGGGGAAGAGGTTCGCGGCGAGCTCACTGGGGGGCGAGGGAAGGCGGCGGTGGGGAGGCGAGGGGAGGCGGGGGAGAGCGAGGGGAGGCGGATCGGGCGGCGAGAGCGAGGGAGGTGGGCGGCGGGGTGGGGAGGAGGTGGCGGGGTGGGGAGAGCGAGGGGAGGCGGGGGCGGCGGGGAGAGCGAGGAGGCGGGAGCGAGGGGTGAGCGAGGTGGGGAGAGAGCGAAGGGAAGCGGGGAGAGGGAGGAGGACGGCGGGGCGCCGGGAGAGGGGAGGAGGGGGCGCGGGGGAGAGCGAGGGGCGGGGAGGCCAGGGGGAGGAGGCGGCGGGGTAGAGGGAGGAGCGATGGGGAGGAGGGCGGGGGTGGCGGTGGGAGGGGAAGAGGGGAGGCCGGGAGGGGAAGGGGAGGAGGGGGCGGCGGTTGGAGGGTTTTAGGGTTGGCTGGGTCGCGGGAGGAGGAGGGAAGATCCGACGGTCCAGATTGGATGGAGGCTTCGGCAACCACCAACTCCTTCTTTTATAATAGTAAAGATAAAGATGAATAGCCTAAACATAGCAAAAAAACTGTTAGATCCTATCTCTACGCCAACGATCAGTACTCGTTCAAAATCACGCATGGCGCTAATGACTTGAAGAAAAAATCCAACATTCTACTGCCTTGCCCGGTTCAACCAGAGCTAACGGACACAAGCCTACTAACAATGAAAATGCTACGTTGGCACAGGATTAACGAGGCAACAGAAACAACCCCAACCTCAGTTACGACAACAAGGGTAACACCTTCTAACAATGCATCAAGTTCTTTTTCCCTTGACTCATCCCTCAAGGAGTTCATCGATGCCCATTTGAAGATCAATGAGAGCATTAGCAAGAAATTCTATGCTTACAGCAAGGTCCTTGAGAGCATCAACTCCAAGATGTAGAGCCTTGCATCTTCGGTCCAACAATAGCTTAGTCACGACAAGATGCTAGAGACAAATTGCACAACTTGTAGCTTCAATTCCCAAAAACACCACCGGATGATTACCTGGACAGCCTGAAGCCAATCCATAAGAGCAAGTCAATGCTTTCACCATCAGGTCTGGAAAGAAGCTCAGTGATCCTATGCATGAAGAAGAGCAAAAGGGAACCAAGGTGAAGGACAATGAAGAAGAAGAGGAGGAAGATCAAGTTCAGGAAAACTCGGCACTTGCACCCAAGTGCAGCCCACATGAGTACTTCGCCATGAATGTGCAACCATTCTTGTCGTAGAACAAACACTACTACAGAAACCATTATCACAGACGGTTCAAAAACGTCATCACAGACGGTTTTCTAAACTGCTCGACTTTATGGGTCGATGATAATCGAAGGTTATCACAGGCGATTTTCAAACCGTCGTGGAGTATATATCACGACGGTTTGTAACTAAAATCATGCGTGATAGCTAGCATCACGAGCGGTTTGTAAAAAAACGTCGTGGTATAGGCATATCACATACGGTTTTTAATAAAAACCGCTCTCGTGATATATCAATATCACGAGCGGTTTGTAACCACAAACCGCGTGCGGGTTACAAACCGCTCGTGATATTGATATATCGCACGGTTTTGTTAAAACCGTCTCGTGATATGTTTATACCACAGACGGTTCTTTTTACAAACCGTCAGGATGTTAGCTATCACAGATGGTTTGTAGTTACAAACCGTCGTGATATTCTTTCCTACCCTAGATCTATTTCCGCTATTGGCTAGCCTCAGGAAATGCTAGCTATGCCATCTGAAATAAGCAGATCAACATGTACACATACAGACAATTCACATCTCAATTCATTTCAGAATCATATAACATCCAATTCATATCTCAATTCATTTCACAAACATAAAACATCCATTTCGCAAATCAATTAATTGAAATGAAGTAAAATATCCATTAACAATACACAATTGCAAAAGATCTACATTGCATTTGCACTGAGATGGTAACATTGCATTTTTTATTGCTCTATCACTCCGGAATCGAGGTCTCGCGAAAGAAACAGATCCATAATCAACGAACTTGTCAGACTGCATAAGCATTACTTGGGTGGTGCATGATTGCCATCCCAGTATTACTTGTGTAGCCTGACAAGTCGTTGATTATGTATCTATTTCTTTCGCGAGAACTCGATTCCGGAGTGATAAGAGCAATAAAAAAATCATTGTTCGTTGTGGAACTCTCCCTTTGGATTTAGGACTTGAGCCACCAAAAAGTAGGTGCTCTCTCCTAGACTTGTTTCAAGGTTGGGCTATTTCAATGCAGTTTTCGGGATGGACACAACCTGTCAATAGGAATATCAGTGTGCGTATATATATAGCTTGATAGGTATGAAGTAAATATGGGAATATTGACAAACCTTAGAAGTGGGATTGGTGATCCTCGCGGAATCGAGGAGTAGTTTCATATGGTGGCAAACGTAGAATCCACACGTGTTGCTGGCGCCGGCCGTGGCACTTTGCAAAAATAGAATGTGTTAATTCAAGAGGCATTACTACCAACTGTTGCATAGGATTAATTAATATGTACTAGCGAATACCTTAAATTTTAGATCATGTGTCAGGGCTTTGGCCCCTTGCGTCGAGGGCTGTGCCTTTTCAGCGTATATCGTGAATGCCCTACGTGATTCGAAAAAGTTGACCTTAGTCATTCGGAAGGAAAGAAAGAGTACAATATAGGTATGTATGGAGAAAATGTACTTACCTATCGATTACTTTACGGACAACTGTGTAGTCGATTTTATTCTTACTTAGAGAATCAAGGTATATTACCATGTTCCACTTTGGTACAATTACTATTAAAATCCAATGAAAATCCTGATTATAGGGCATAAGTACATATTCCTTATCGCGGTAAGCCAGCAGTGCTGCTGCAATGTATCTCTCGACGAAGTTAGTATTCTCGTTGATGGTAGATTTGGCGACCATGTGTGGGTCCAAGAAACCAACCGATGAGTTGGTTAATCAAGTTGTAGTCACCATGTGTCTACATATATACACACACGAAAGAAACAAATTATATATGACATTTATCGGTATGACATGAACAAAGACTGTGATTGTACACACCTACAGCGTCCAGCATTGAACAAGTGAGGCGTCGAGAGCGTTGAGCGTAAAAAGATTAAATAAATCATCGAAGGTCACCACGAAGACACCATCTTGAAATTTGTCATGGAAATGACACATCCTGAATTTGACAGTGATACCTGAGCACCATTCTGGCTCTGGCTTATTGTATTGTTCCATATACCACATGTGTAATCTATTGGCACTAACTGCTAGTAATGGGAGGCGCCTCACTGGGTCGACCATCGGCTCTCCAAGCACGAATTTACGGGCCAATGGCAGGTACGGAATATCATCATCGGTCTTCTTTGCTTTGCCCTTGCTGCCTTGGCTGTCCTTGCTACCTCGGCTGTTGGTGGAGGGTAAAGGTAGCACCGGTGGAAGTTGTTGCACTGGGAATAGCTCCCGTGGACTCATCACCAGAGCAGGTAGCGGTGGTGGAGATAGACCTTGTGGAGATGGCACCAGTGCAAGTCGCTCTGGTTCGTATTGCCCTTGTGAACCTGCCACCGGTGAAGAAACCTCCAGGCAAATTTCTCTTTTGGGCCACTGGAAGAAGGTTTCAATAGCTTGCCCTAGAGTCACGATCTCGTCGTTGGGGGGCTTCGGTAGCGGGACGACATCAAAATTGGCATGCACACCATCCACAGACACTTTTCCGAAGCCTGGAGCTAAAAGTGCACGGTGCACCATGGCCCCTTCACCGGACGGATATGCCAGGCCCCAAGCAGCGCACAAGGCAACGGAGGCATATCTCACTTGGAGCTTGCACTTCGTAGCTTGCAAGATGTCGTCCACAGGAAATCTGCCCACGCATTCCGTCGTAGGATTGGACGCGCAGCTACTCCAACGGTTGGGGGGCTGGCTAGCACAGGAGCGGCGGTGGCCTGCTGATGTTCTTCTGTTTGTCTTCGCACCTCATCTCTGATGTAATCAGCAAGCTCCTCTCTAAGAGATGCCTTGATCTCCTCTCGTAGCCGTGCGTCATGCTCGACTTTGTTTCTCTTCCTACTCCGATACAATTCGGGGTTATCTGAGAAACCTTGATTCCAAGGAACATAAAACCCAAGGTCTCTCGTATGACCCGGGTGCTCCTTGTTTCCCAGTGCTACGGAGAGTATATCTTTCTCCCTAATTGACTGTAATGATCCCTAGGAAGATTCGACACTCAGTGCATCCTGCAAGAGCCCGACATGTCATTTAGTTTTCAGGGAAGTAGTAGAGTAATTACAAACTACGTAGTTCGATATCTTACCAGGCGGTGGGACACTTCTTGGTCTGCAGGGTTCCGGAAGGAGATGTCCCCCGACGACGTGGTAGATGACCTTGCTCTAATCCAATTTCGAGCGCGCTCATCCGGGATCGTGGCAAATGGTGGGGCGGTGTTCCGTATGATTGCCTGTTCGTCCTCCTGCCTCCACTGCGGGATTTTACCCGCATATCCAGCTATGCCGAGTCTGTGGGGATGTGTGTTTTTTTCCTAGAGGGCCTTGTGCGCCGCGCTTGCACTTCTAAAAGGCTTGCCGCCTCCAGCTGTAGCACCGGGCTAAGATCTGGATCGAAATGAAGACTACAGATGCGGTCTGAGCCGCGCAATAAATACATAGCAGCATTATCACGCAGACGATTTTTAAACAAAACCCGTCTGTGATACTTACTATCACAGACGGTTTGTGGTTAAAAACCGTCTGTGATATCACAGACGGTTTTTAGTTTAAAACTGTTTGTGATATTCGCCATCATCATAGACGGTTCATTGGTAAGAACCGTCAGTGATGTTTGACTATCACGCAGCGATTCGTTAGTAAGAACCGCTCGTGATACTCACCACGACGGTCTCCAAAATAAAACCATTCGTGATAGCTCCATCGGGACTCGTAGCACTATCGTATATCGAAGCACCTCGCATACGAACCGTCTCGATCATTAATTTGGTATACGAACCGCTCTCGCTAAAGGTTAAATATGCGCGCCGCCTAATTCTCAACGCAAGACATGCAAATATCGCTGATGATCATCTCCTTCCTCTCATTTGTTCATCAAGAGTTGTTCGCCGGAACCTTGCACAGTGGCCAGCAATTTACATCCGAGCAGCTTCTCCGCACACGCCCCGCTCTCCTTCCCCAACTTTCTTGCATCCATCACTCAACTCGATCATCCACCGCCGACGGAGGCGTCTCGCCGCTCAAGAATGAGAATTCGCCTCACCCTAGTTCTTCTCAACAATGTGCACAGAGCGGAAGAAGCTCTCGTGGTATTGCATGCACTAATGGATAGCATTGCCGATCAAGCAGAAATGGCAGAGTCTGAGGAAGCTTACAATGCAATCCTCTACGAGATTATGGACTATGCTATCGATCATTTGCCCAGCCGGAGGAGGAAGTGCCGAGGGCAAGGACAATCTTAACGGCGTTCGAGAACTCGTGGTGATCCAACGGACAAAGTCGAAGAAGAAGCGTCTGATAAGCCTCAAGATTAGAATCGAATCTCTTTATGTGCGACTTTTGTAATAAATTTTCCTTTAATTTATGATCTCTTGTCTCAAGAGTTACAGAGGTTATAAGTTATTATTAGAAGGAACTTGTAATATAAACCGCTCAGACGTAGTTATATATTAACATCGGATCAAGATTAGAATCTGGGAATCTCTTTATGTGCGACTTTTGTAATAAATTTTCCTTTAATTTATGATCTCTTATCTCATACTTACAGAGGTTATAAGTTATTAGAAGCAAAACACGTAATACAAACCGCTCAGTAGTTATGTATTAACATCGACGAACAACATCACAGACGGGTTTGTATTACAAACCGTCTGTGATAATTCTAAGATTATGACAGACGGTTTGTAATACAAACCGTCTGTGATAAGCATCTTATCACAGACGGTTTTAAATAAAAAATCGTCTATGATAATGCCAGATTATCACAGACGGTTTGTAATAAAATCGTCTGTGATACGGAAATATCACAGATGGTTTATTGGTAAGAACAGTCTGTGATACTCGTTTTCTCCGACGCCTTCAACACAGACGGTGTCCAAATTAAAACTGTCTGTGTTAATGTCGTTCACAGACGGTTTTGTCAAACCGTTTGTGATTTAGCGTCTAGTATTAGGCTTTCTGTAGTAATGAAAAAGCCAACCTCCGATGAACAGTTTGGTAAGTTCGTGTAGGTAATCAAGAAGTTATATGTCAATATTCCGTTGCTAGATGCTATGTAGTCCCTACAAATGCAAAGTATCTCAAGGACATAATCCTCAACAAAGTGCCCCGTTCCCAAATTCGAAGGTGATCAAGATGGTGGAGGAGTGCAACGCGGTAATCCTGAACTCTACCCTTGCCAAGAAGAAAGACCCAGGCTACCCCACCATCACATGCTTCACGGACCACAGAAATTCAAACAAGCACTATGCGATCTCGATGCAAGCGTTAGTGTCATGCCTAAAATGGTATTTGATAAACTCAGCTTTATAGAGCTTTCCTGGATAGCCATGTTCTTGCAGCTTGTAGATTAGACCGTCTGTTAAACTCAGCTTTATAGAGCTTCCCCCTATAGCCATGTGCTTGCAACTTGTAGATTAGACCGTTCATTACCTGGTCCACATCGTTGAGGATGTGCCAATCAATATTTGGGACTTCTTTGTCCCGGTTGATTTCATCATCACTACTGCAGAAAACGTTATCACAGACGGTTCAAAAATGTCATCACAGATGATTTTGTGAGCCATCTGAATTTATGAATCAATAATGAAATGAGATCATCACAGACGGCGTTTGAACCATCTGTGATGCAAATATCACAGATGGTTTTAAGTACAAACCATCTGTGATAGTTGATTATCACAAACCATCTGTGATAAATAAATATTACAGACGGTTTCAGCTACAAACCGTCTGTGGTATTGAACTATCACAGATGGTTTGTAGTTGAAATCATCTGTGACAGTTAAATATCACAGATGGTTTGTAGTTAAAACCGTCTGTGATATTGAACTATCACATACGGTTTATAGTTGAAATCGTCTGTGACACTTATATATCACAGACTGTTTCCATTGAAAACCTTCTGTGATATTATTTTCTTTTCCCAAATCTAATTTTTTTTATTGACTAGCCTCAGAAATTGCTAACCATGCCCTCTGAAACAAGCAAATCAATACAATATACATCCCATTCATATTTATTTATTTTAGAAACAAAGACATCCATTTCATAAATCAATTAATTGAAATGAAATAAATTGTCCATTAACAAATACATGTAAAATTAAGGTCAATTTTATCCCAATCAAATTTATTCTACATTGTGGAACTCTTCATCTAATTCTATGACTTTAGACATCAAAAGTATGCACGTTCTCCTCGAATTTGTACGAGTTCGGCCTATTCCAATGCAGTTGTAGTGATGGGCGCAGCCTATCGATAGGAATGTCAATGTCGTGCGTACATATATAACCTGATAAGTATGAAATAATTATTGCAAAATTGACAAACCTGAGGATCATTGATCTTTCGAGGAATCAAAGAGTAGCTGCATGTGGCGGCAAACATAGAATCCATAGGTGTTGCCTAGCGGCTGCTGGTGACACTACAAAATAGAATTTGTTAATTCGAGAGGCATTACTACGAAGTGTTATATAGGATTAATGTGTACTAGCAAATACCGAGAAATTTAGAACATGTCGTAGGGCGTTGGTCCATTCCTTCGATTTTCGTATCTCTGCAACGTACGTGGTGAAACACCTAAGTGATTCCAAAATATTAGCCTTAGTCATTGGGAAGGAAATAAAGACTACAATACAGTTATGTATAGAGGAAATGTATTTACCTATCGATTAATTGGCAGATACTGTGAAGTTGGTTTTGTTCTTCTTTAGGAAATTAAGGTATATTACTTTGTTCCATTTGATATAATTACAATTCGAATCCAATGGAACCTACACAAGTATGTCGTCATGGTCATTAAACCTAATCTCGTGTCACTTATAAAGTAGAAATCAACAAGTATAGCCACTAGTGCAGTAATTACCCTTGTTTATAGGGTATAAGTACAAATTCCTTATTGCGGTGTGCCACCAATGCCATTGTAATATAATTCTCGACGAAGAATACATTCTCCTTGATAGTATCTATGGCGATCAAGTATGGGTGGAGGAAACCAATAGATGATTTCAATAATCTAGCTTCAGTCACCATGTATCCATATATAAATATATATACACACAAAAGTAACATGTTATATATGACATTTATCGGTATTACATGAACATAGACCATGATTGTACACACTTACAGTGTCCAGCATTGAATGAGTGAGGCATCGAGGGCATTGAGTGTGAAGAGATCGAATAAATCCTCAAAGGTTACCGTGAAGATACAGTCATGAACATCATAGTGCAAATGATGCAACCTAAATTTGACGGTGAGACCCGAGCGCCGTTGTCCCTCGGGCTTATTGGCTTGTTCCATATACTATGCATGTAATATCTGGCAACTCAGTCCTGGGGTTAGGAGGCGCTCTTTTGGGACGGTCATCAACTCGCTTAGCACGAATTTCTAGGCCAATGGCAAGTAGGGGACATCATCATCGGTCTTCATTGATTTGCCCTTGCTGCCTTGGCTATAGGTTGACTTCATGGTAGTTGTCTATAAAGGTAGTTCCGGTGTGGATGCCCCCGTTGTTGTAGCATTGGTGCAAGTTGCTTGGGTGGGAATAGCACCCGTGGTATTGGCGTTAGTGCAGGTAGCTTTGGTGTGGATAACCCCTATGGACTTGGCACCGGTGCAAGTAGCTCTGGTTAAGATAGCCCCTATGGACCTGGCACTAGTGCAGGTAGTTCTGATTCGGATAGCCCCTGTGGACATGACACTGGTGCAGGAGCCTCCAGGCAGACATCTCTTTTGGGCTACTAGATGAATGTTCCAATGGCTTGTCCTAGATTCATGACCTCGTCGTTTGAGGGTTTCTATAGTGGGACAACCTCGAAATTGGTATAAACACCATTCACATTCACTTTTCTGAAACCTAGCGCTAAAGTTATACCGTGCACCATGGCCCTGAGACAGGACAGATATGCCTAACCCCAAGCAGCGCATAGGACAACGGAGACATATCTCACTTGGAGCTTGTATTTCGTAGCCACCTACATAACAATACAAAATTAGCCACTCCAACAGGCGTATCAATAGATCGAGCATTCAGAGATAATAATTATTACTAGGATGTCATAAACAGGAAATCTGTGGTCGCTTTCCATGTTAGGGCTGGACACATAGTTACTCCGACGGTTGGGGGGCTGGCTATCACAGAAGCGGTAACGACTTTTTGCTGATTTTCTCTATACCTTTGCATCTCATCTCTGACATAATCAGTGAGCTCCACTCCGGTACAATTCAGAGTCCTCTGAAAAACCATGTTTCCAAGGAACATAAAGACCAAGGACTCTCATGTGACCTGGGTGCTCCTTGTTTCCTAGGGCCATGGAGAGTATATCTCCCTCCCTAATTGCTTGGAATGATCCTTGGAAAGATTCTATACTCAGCGCTTCCTGCAAGAGCCCGATATATTATTTCACTTCCTATGAAGTTATGGAGTAATTAGAAACTACGTAGTTCGATATCTTACCAAGCGGTGGGAGACTTCCTCGTCTGCGGGGTTTTGGAAGGAGATGTCCCCCAATGAGAAGGTAGATGACCTCTCTAATCCAATTTTGAGCGCGCTCATCAGGGATCATGGCAAATGACGGGGAGGTGCCCCGCAGGATTACCTACTCGTCCTCCTTCCTCCATGGTGGGATTTTACTCGCATAGCCAGCTGTGCTGAGTCTGTGGGGTTACGTGTTTTTTGCCTAGAGGGTCCTGTGCACCACACTTGCACTCCTAAAATTTTTTATCATCTTCATCGCCGTAAACTCTTTCCATTGTGATTCCATGAATGGATACTTGTGAAAGGGCATCTGATTTGTCTCCACGTATTACTTGACAAGTAGGCTCTTGAAGTTCTTCCTTGCTTTGCCTGTCACTAGCAACACATGTCATTGCACGAAGTCATAGTGTTCTTCTGGGATCTCGAACAATGCAAAAATTTTCGTCAGCAGCTCACTTTTCTAAGCTTCAGTCACGGTCTTCCATGAATTGAATGTGATCCCAATCTATTCTCATGCAACTATTCTGGCCATTCTTCGAAATGTGGATGCTGCTCGGCAAGAATTGAGAGGGGGTCCTAGATGCGTCAACATTCATGATGGTAAATCGGCCATCGGGCTTTTTCGATAATCCTCTTCTATAACGTTTGTATTTTCTAAAGGACAGTGCATCACACGCATCCGACGACGATGATGAAGAATGCACATGTTGGCCTTCTCATATATGAAAATTAAGCACAAGATAGCATATATATATCAATATGAAAATGACATGAAAGTACATGCATTACGAATCAAAGCATATATACAATTCAGAGTATTAACATATTGCAATATATTCAATAGAATAAGCATGTGAGCATATAAATTCTGCATAATCACAGATTATTGATTGTCTTGTGCTCTCAGTTTGAGGAGTTACACAAGTTATTAGAAACTTGACCTTCTACAACTCTTTGTCAATTTTCAGCAATCACAGTGACAACTCCTTACACTTCTACTAGTTTGATTATGCAAATATTACCTCAGTGCAGTACAATGTCAATAGCATAAAAGACAGCTAGTAGACCTCAGCCAAAATTAATCACTAATAACAGATTTGTGCTACTACAGAGATGATAAGTTTATTTGGCAATTGCATATACAACATGTACATATATTTGGCAATGGATCAATAACAATATACTGGACATAACAAAAATTGTACCAAGGCGATTGACAAAGCTAGCAATTATGCAAAACAAAGATAATCAACCATATACTAAAATAACATACTAGCAGATGAGTCTAAGTTGTCACTATAATCTCAATTTGACAGAGATCGTCATCGAGCAACTAAAAGCCTACAATCTATTATGCAAATGATCTCCAAGTGCTAGATCTTACCGCAAAATTTCAGAAATAATAACGAGCACGGCTGACAAATGTATAATATATAGTAAAAGAAGTAGAGAGAGAGAGATTTCACAAAGCGATGGTACTTTAAGCCACCGTGATGGAAAAAAATGGCTAGAGGAAGGTGGCATGAGGTCGAGATACTAGGGCTAGGGGAACACAGCAAAATCGATACTCACAAGGCTCGGGGAAGGAGGAGGGCGCTGAGCATGGGGGAGGAGGGGGCACCGGGCTTGGGGGACGAGGGCCGTTGGAGTCGGGGGAGGCAGCAATGGGCTTGGGGGAGGCAGTGTCGTTAAGTGAGGGCTGGTATAGCGTAAGTACAAGGCAAATAACCCTAGAGAACAATATATAGGGGTAATAATCATAGATGATTCTATTTGAGAACCGTTTGTGATATTTACCATCATAGACGGTTCTAAATAGAACCGCCTATGAAGATTTTTATTACAGACGATTCTATTTTAAAACTGTCTGTGAAGATTTATTATTACAGATGGTTCCATTTTAGAACCGTCTATGAAGATTTATTATTACAGACGGTTGTATTTGAGAACTGTCTATGATATGAATCATCGCATATGGTTCTCAAATACAACCATCTGTAATAAGAAATCACAGATGATTTCTCTTTACAATCGTCTGTGAAGATAAATATACATAAATATAAATTCACATATATGACTCATTCTCATATACATAAATGCAAATTCACATATATATCACACATTCTCATATACATAAATGCAAATTCACATATATATATTACACATTCTTATTCCACGTGCCTATTTCCTTTAAAAATTAATCATTCATGATGATCAATGTGTATGTAGCTAGTTTCGTCATGTTGTTCTTCCTCAATCCTTATGCCATTTCCAAAATGAGGTAACTCATCAAATTGTATTCTTTCTCATCCACTACATTCTCTACTCCAACAATTCTCTTTTTTCCATGAAAAACTACATATCGCTTCTTATTTGCTTGGTTGGTTATATAGAAAACTTGAACAATTTAGTTAGCAAGTATGAATAGTTCATCTTTATATCTGATACGTTTCAGATCTATGGTAGTGACATCGTACTTGCCTACCTTCACTTATGGGAGATGGACCCAACGACATCAAAATAAGGAGATCTTGAAAACTATGTAGTCGAGCCCCCAAATCTCTTCTATGAACTCATAGTAAGAGTTCCTCAACTCATCGGTGCTGAACACATCTATGCAGACACTATTATTCTGGTTAGTGCTCTTTACATCCTGAGCCTGTGTATAGAATATATACCTATTTATGTCAAATCTTTACTATGTCACAACTGTAAATGTTGGCCCTTTTACCAACCATGTCAGCATCTCACTTGACGAGCTCCTAGCGACCCGCTCCTTCAACTATTGGTTGAATCAACTGTTGTGTTGTCTCATGATCCAACTGTTCAGTCTCATGATCCAACTGTTGTGCTGGTCGATATACGAGAAACTTCGGTCATGTGTTGTAAGACCGTGAAATGAGCATGAGTATACGCATCTATATCTGGAGTGATTGCTTTCCTTTCAATGGTTCTGATACCCTTAAACCTCCTCTCATGGCAAGACTGCGGCACACCTATTGATTCAATTTGAGCCATATAATTAACGTAGAACTCAATGATCTCTTCGCTTGCATAACCTTCGACGATACTGCTCTCTAGCCGAGATCGATTCCGTACATAGGACTTGTGAATTCCCATGAACCTCTCAAACGGGTACATGCTACGTAGCAATATGGACCCACATATTTTTTATCTCCCACACAATGTGAACAATGATATGGACCATGATATCGAAAAACGACAGAGGGAAATACATATCAAGATGACATAAAGTCATCACCACCTCATCCTGTAGAGTATCTAGTCCTTCGAGATCGATGACATTCTGAGTAATTGTGTTAAAGAAATAACACAGCCTCATGATTATCTCTTGGACATTGATCGGTGAAATATTTCTAATTGCAATAGGAAGCATCTGTGTCATCAGCATATGACAATCATGAGACTTCATGCCATTTAACTTTAAATTTTGCATCGAAATAAGTTTCTTCATATTACCAGAGTAACCAGATGGACTTCGACATCATCCAAGCACTGGCTCTATTCAGTTTTCTCGGCCTTGGACAGAGTTAACAAGCAGAGGGAAGGTATGTTCTTCCTTTATCAATTTTTGCCGATGCTAACTCAGACCTGTAACATCCTGTTTTTCAAAGCCTTTTTGAAGTTTTTAAAATAAAATTTATTAATTAGATTTTTTGGAAATAATTAAAGTTAAAAATGAATTTTTATGAATTAAAAGGATTTAATCTGATTAAAATAAATATTAAAATAAGCTAGAAATATTGTTTTTGGATTCCTTGTGTCTCAAAGAATTTTCTAGGAATTTTTTGGATTTATTTGCTATTTTTTACAGCTCCTTTTATTTTATTTGATTTTCTGAAAAAGAAAAATCCTGAAAACCCTATGAACCGTAACAGGCCGGCCCACCACTGTTCACACATCCGGCTGCCCTCGCAAGCCGCCTCACCCCACAACCATCGGATCCGTTCCGAGCCACACGTCTGCCATCGGGGATGTCGTGCACTGTGCACCGTTGCGATCTCCTATAGCCATCCGATCCATGACTGAGACACGCGTCGCGCATCCACCAGGCCAGGCATTGTTCATCGTCCCTGACCCGGACTCCGCCGCCTCTGTCCTACTCACGCACGTCTCAGCGTCCGTGCCTAAGATGATCTTTTTTCTAAATACATCTAAAATCAAGCTCTATCTGTTGGTTCTAGTTTAATGGTTTTTGTAGTTCATTTGAATTTTATTTGATTTTATCTTTGTGCTTTGGCCATTTTCCCTCTCGTTAGATTGTGTCTTCGAAGGAGCAGGACCACCGCCAGAGAATCCAGAGTCTCTTGCTGAGTAAGGCCAAGGTAAGTCATGTCCTTTGATCATGTTCAGACTAGTTTTTAATCTATTATTTTATTATTTTATTTAAATTATCTTATATCGCTATTTTATTACAAACCCTTGTACTTGGTAGTTATCGCCAGAGAATCCCAATTGATTAATCCCTCCTTGATACTTTGAATACCATGATGCCATTGTCTCTATAGTTTGGGAGATTAGTTAGTGATACCATGCTAGATGTCATATGAAAGGTACGATTAATATGCTTAGTCATACTTATAGTTCGTTGGGTTCGTCATCGCATGTGATCAATTAATTAAATTGACTTAATGAGATATTGAATCGTGGTTGGAGCCACAGCTATAAAATTTGTGAGCCATGACATTGGTGTGTCATTGGTGTTGGTTATACAAAATTAGTTTTCACTTGGGCAAGTGATCATGTAGTAAAGGGTGAAGTGTGGATTCACTTCGAGAGATGTGGAAGTCTCACCTGAGTAATATTAAGCACTTAACCTTGTATGCCAATTGATCTCGAGCCCTACCGTGCAAACCACATGTCTAGTATAGGATAGACCTGGCTGATTAATTTGGGATATTTCAATTTCAATCTCACCATTGTGATGAATATGTTTGCTGATTTCCATGAGGCGCAAGAGGGATATGATGCAAAACCCTAGCGAGTAGGATTGAATTGAGATTGAACTTTGTAAATGTCTTGTTGTGATTTTCTTAGCATAAGACTAATAACATCATGTGGGTACAGTTGTGCAATCTCTGTAGAGTATAAAACTATTAAAATAGCTGTGTCCCCGGTTACGGACAATGCTCGATGATTTCACACGAGGAGTAGAATTTTCATAAAAGAAACTTCGATTGGTTATCATTAGAAAGTGGATGGTTAGTTCAATGATCGTTTAGCTTCTAAATAGGAGGTATACAAGTGGTTTATTCAATTCAATTGATTATTTATTTATTATTATTATTCCTTAAAATTCGCTTCCAATCTATTTATCGTATTTACTTAAAAATATTATTTTCTGTGAATTAACCTTTCAGCCATCTATTGGTAAGCCTTGCATAATATATTGCATTCATTTGTTACAAATGACTTGCTAAGTATCAATGTACTCACAGCTTTATACCCACTGTTACTCGGTTGACGAGGAGGAGATATATCAGCAGGAGGTACCAGAGAGAGAATACTTCAGCGACTTCACGGATTAGGCCTTCGTTTCTCAGTCGATTGCCTATGGGCATGTCAAATGGCTTCCGTGCTTATTTCTATTTTGCACTGCTAGATTTTCAGCCTTTCAAGCTAGTGAGTTGTAAGTTTGGCCATAAGGTCGTACTTTGATAATTATTAATATTTTAGTTTTCCCTTTATTTTGTCATGTATATGGTTAATATTCCATCTATGTTAAACTGTGTGCACTAGTGTGATCCTAGATTTGCATATTCGGGTCTCGACAGGCTTGATGTCCATATCAATCAAGTTAAGCCGAGCGTTGATACCATCCTTTGTTTTATCACGAATATTCAGTAAGAGACCAATCAGGCTGTCACATACATTCTTCTCTACGTGCACGACATCGATGTAGTGCCGAACTTCTAGGTACTCTCAATAAGGTAAGTCCCAAAATATTGATCTATTCTTCTAGATGTTCTTCTCACGGGTTCTCAATTTATGTCCCTTTCTGAGAATAACATCTAAATCGTTAACCATATTATAAACTTTTTTTCCGCTTAAATGCCTTGGAGCTAAACTGTCATCCTTCTCTCTCTCAAATTGTTTCTTTATCTTGTGGTATGGGTGAGTCCTCCGAAGGAACCTACGGTGACGTATGTACACGGTTTTACGTGAGTGTTTCAGCCACACACTCTCGGTACCATCCTAAGCAGTGAGTGCAAGCTTCGGCCCCATTTGTACTCTGGCCTGATAGGTTAGCAAAGGCAGGATAATCATTTATTGTGCATCACAACAAGGAGTGTAAAGTGAAGTTCTCTCATTTGTATGCATCTCATTCATTGCACATTACTTTTAAATCTTCCACCAGCGGTGCTAGGTACACATCAATATCATTCCCAGATTGCATCGTCCCTTGTATAAGTATCGATAGCGAAATATACTTTCACTTCATACACAACCAAGAAGAAAGGTTATAGATGTAGAGACTCACGGGTTAAGTGCTATGTCGGCTGCTCATGTTACTGAAATGATTTATTCTACCTGTATTGAATCCAAACTTTATATTCCTCGGTTTTGCACTGATCCGCAGAGAACATGAAAATCCAGGAGTCCATACAACCTGATCCATAGAGATCGGTGAGTTCTGGCATAACAAAGCTAAGCATTTTACAGAAAGATAAAAATAAAACTTAACTACCATACACACAAGTACTACCGTTGATCATTCACATCCTGTAGTAGCCAATAACCATGTACATTGTGAGAATCATATGACAGCCAGCAGGAGACTATCATTATACTCTTGTAAATCTGAAATTGTGAAGTAGGAGCCAACTGAGGCGGTGAAAAGCATGTCAGAATCACTAGCAGAATAGGGAACTAAACTCTCATCAGTTTGACAAAGGTCTTCAGAGATCAGCCCTCCCTGGGTATCTCGGGAAGGGTATAACATCTCTGATGTTCTCCATACCAGTGGCAAAAAGAATCATTCTTTCAAAACCCAACCCAAAACCACTGTGCTTGATGGATCCAAAGCGGCGGAGGTCCAAGTACCATTCATATGGCTCCAAAGGCAATCCAGAATCGAGTATCCTGTTACGCAGAATTGTCATATCATCAACTTGACTACATAACAAAATCAGGAGGATGGTACATAAATAATAGAAAATCAGGAGAGGACGATAAGCATGCTTAACATTTTAATTGATCGGTTCCCTAGTGTCCTGAAGAGATTGACTACAGTACACAATTGTATGAAAAATCAGAGAGAATATTGAACATGCGGCACAAGAATTGACAAGTTGACATAACCAAAGTTTCCAACGGCAAACAAAACACAACCTACCTTTCACAGTTCTACAATTTCAAAGATACAAAGAGTAGCAAGAAAATATATTTTCCCCACAGTTTAGGCCCTGTTTGGGACATGGGAATTCTTTCCTGATTCCCGCATTGTTTGCTGTGAAATTCTAGCATTCCAAAGAGGGCTAAAATATTGGCCATGGACAAAGAAGTAAACAATTGTCTTCTACTTGAAGTTCAGCATCACATACCTCTGTTTCAGAATATCTAGACGTTCCTCCCTTTGGCTTCCACCAATCAACTCACCAACCTTCGAAACATATTCCAGCATAATAGTGAGTGACAAGGCAAAATCAGCAAATCAATCTATGTAGAACATATGCTACAACAATGCCCGAGAATCCGACCCCCCACCCACCCACACACACACACACACACGCAGCCACACATAAGCACAGATACAGTGATATTGGCACACATTTGATCTCTCAGATGTCTAGCTTTACCTTGGGCACAAGAACATCCATAGCAGCCACGGTTTTCTGATCATCATTGACCCTCATATAAAATGCCTTTATTCCTATGGGATAGTTATAGACAATCACTGGCTTCTTAAATATCACCTCAGTCAAATACCTTCCACATTACAAGAAAAGAATTAAAATTCTAAACAAAGTGCTAAGTCATCAGAAAATTAAAAAAACAATTCTGATATGCATACCTTTCATGCTCGGAAGCTAAATCAATTCCCCATTCGACCTGTTTCTCAAATACCCTGCCATTGACATTTCCCAAGAGCTCCACAGCCTTTGTATATGAAATGCGTTCAAAAGGTGTCGAGGAAACAAGCACCAGACGCTGAATTGCAGTCTCGTCAAATTTTTCCACTATAAATTCCATGTCTTCCTGGCAATGCTCAAGAAGCCACTTGCAAAGGTATTGCACATATCTTTCTGCACAGTTCATATCATCCTGCAACACGGTTCAACACAATATCATTGCAAGAACTATTCGCGCTGATTATCATATAATCTACACCTAATAGTTGAGGTAGATAAGAGAAAATATTTCAGATGCAACTAAGTCAAATGCAAGTTAGATTAGTTATGTTTCCTCAAAAAAAAAAAAGATTAGTTACCTGCAAGTTAGCAAATGCAATTTCTGGTTCAACCATCCAAAACTCTGCCAAATGTCGTGATGTATGCGAGTTCTCTGCTCGGAACGTTGGCCCAAAGGTATAAACGCTGCTAAGAGCGCAAGCATAAGTCTCAACCTGAAGCTGTCCAGACACAGTCAGAAAAGCTTGACGTTTGAAGAAGTCATTCTCGAAATCTATCGTCCCATCATCTCTGTGTGGAATTCCTGGCCTTAACTTAGACCTCTCTGTTAGTCTTGAAACATTTTCTTTTGCTTTCATAAGCTTTGCAACCGCAGCTGTCATCTCTTGGCTGCTAGCATTCGCAGCTTTAAGTTGTGCAACCGCATGTCCTAATTCGTTGACAACAATTCTAGCTGCCTCAATGTCAGCTTCTGATGGTGCAGTGTTCTCTTTCAGTTCCTTCTCCACCTTTTCAGCCTGGCTGAACAAAGTAGTCACTTGAAACATCTCACCTGCACCCTCACAATCACTTGTAGTTATTATCGGCGTATGTACATAGAGAAAACCATTCTCATCGAAAAACTTGTGTGTTGCACAGGCTAGCTGGTGCCTAATCCGAGCAACCGCACCAATCTGCAAAATAATAAAAACCTGGACTTGTCAAAGTCTGCTGTGTAAATTATGCAACACTCATGAGCAGAGGAAAACTGAAACAAGGTACGTACTAATTGATTCCCATCAAGAATCATTTTACTATTGAATTGCAAAATCTAGCAAGGTAGCTCAAATATAGCATACCATCAATCCAAATACACAAAACAATAAACCCACCACATCAACCAAAATCACAAAAAATACCAAACACCATGGTCCCATTAAATCATTTTACTTCCAAAGCTACAAGGAGAAGCGCAGGCACTTCCAAACAAATATTGCGCCACGACAACTAGGATCAATTAACTCACACACTCCCATCAAAAAGTACAAAAAATCAAATGAGAAAACAAAAGCACCACATTTCTGTAGTTTCAAGGTAGTTCACTCAAACTGGCTGCGATTCAGTTCAAACTGCACGACTACATGGCCTTGGATTAAAAATCAACGGTCAAGAGTAACAATAGACAAAATAATATGCCATCAGCGTGTGAGCTTCCCCACCCACTCAATATAAGCTGATTACATTATTTGAATGGTAGCCCATCATATTCTGATTAAGTATGTCCTCGTTTCAAGTTAATTATATGTCGTCTTAATTAACTCAAAAGGCTCGCTACAAAAGTACTTCATTGATTTTTATAGGGTGCGGTTTGACTTACACGGTCTTCAAAATTGAATTTTGACCATTAATAACTTTTATGATATTTGTTACTAACTATAAATCATAATAATATGAAAGTACATTCAAATAAAATTCTAAAGGTACCAATTTTGTACAACTAGACCTATATATTGTTGATAAGGTCTGTTCTTTTTGGCTGCGGTTTATGGTTTTTCGTTGAAATTTTTGAATTTTAGCTGTTTACGACAGAGATTACGGAGAGAGAGATATTCGCTTGCGATTTTGGATGGTACAAATATTGGATTTTAAATATGTACTATAATTAACTTGTAGACTCCATCTTAAAAAAAATACTTCGTTTGAAAGTTAGGTACTGTAGTAAAAGCCAAAAGTCGTTTTGAGAAACTGAAAAGAACAGATCTATAATTGTTGATCAAACTTTTACAATTTTGAACCTCAAAATACGTGGACCTATTATAAAAATGAACGAATGAGTACTTTTTTTTGAAAGCCAAATTGCTGGAAACGAATGAGTACTTTCAATATTTCTATGTATCACAATCCGTATCGGTGTGGAAGGGATGTAGGTGAAGCACCCAAGGGCTAATGTTTTGGACCATATGTATGGAAAATCCGCACAACACAGCGCTCAAGTGAATCCTAACCAAATTAAACACAGCCTTAAATACACAAATCTCCATCAACTAGTAGAAGTTGAATCGCAAGAATGGACTTATAATGTGTTGCCGTGCTAATTGATCCATAGGATTAAATTACTCAAATTCTCACGCGATTTAGCAAGACATCTAAAATTGCTAGATCTTGACACCCAATAAATTGCTCTGCATAAAGGCCATAGACAGACCCACCATGTTGGTGCGGGCGCGGAGGTGACCGACGTCCCTGAGCTTCTCGAGCGTGATCGACTTCTCCTTGGAGTTGGTCTTGGGTAGCGGGTAGGCCGCGGGGTCGACCTCGCCGACCTCGAGCACGCGCTCCACGCGGAGCTCGACGAGCTGCTTGGCGCCCTCCGGCGGCTTCTTGAGCACGCCCTCGACGAGCACGGACGTGCCCGTGGCGGTGAGCCGCGCGAGCGGGTGGACGGCGGAGTCGACGATGACCTGGAGTGTGGCGACGCAGGAGCCGTCGCTGAGCTCGAGGAAGGCGAAGGCGCCCTTCCCCTGCTCCCGCCCCGCCCTGACCCACCCGCCCACGACGACGCGCTCCCCCGCCCGCGCAGCGCCCGCGGCCAGGATGGAGCGGATGCGGGTGAGGGAGGTGGCAGGCTCCAGTTCGTCCGAGAGCGAGGCCGCGGCCATGGCGGCCGTCGCGGCGTCGGCCATGGGAGGCGAGAGGGGTGGGGGGTGGTTAGCCGTTTAGGCTGTTTTGGCGGAGAATTGTTATAGCGGGAGGAATGGCTGGTTCGTTTTCGGAATCGGTTCGGGTGTCGGAGGAATCTGAATATATACCACTCCAATCCAAGGACCTGCAATTGCTGATGGATCCGTCGTGTTTCCCGTGCGAGGATGATTCTCAATTTCTCATGTACATATGCTCTTTTTTGGTTTAGGTAGCGTTCAGAATAACAATGGTTTTTTATTTTTTTGCTAAAATTTTACTGTAGTTAGCTTTTTTTTACTGTAGTTAAGTTGGCTTATTGGGTATAATTAAATCTAAAAAATATAAAAATAAAAGTGGCACGCTAATCTAAAGCGGACAATACAAAGGAATACAGGAAAAAAACCAAAAAACAAAAAAAATTCAAATAGAGATAAAATTGCTACAGTATTCGCCAACGCTGCTACAGTAGAAGCTATCGCTGAACAGTGAAAAAGAAGTGAACTTGAGCGCGGTGATTCGCAAAAAGAATTTTTTTTAGCGTATTTTGAGAAGATTTGCCTCATCTTGATTTCAATATTAACCGTGGAACTTTACCGCTTCCATCGGTGATGTAGTAAGCAATTCATGTGGAACAACAGGTTTCATCAGTGGAACTTTAACAATAAATCTAATAA
This sequence comes from Melocanna baccifera, assembly GCA_036346265.1. Lineage (NCBI taxonomy): Eukaryota > Viridiplantae > Streptophyta > Magnoliopsida > Poales > Poaceae > Melocanna > Melocanna baccifera. Next base: position 263,871 of record JAYEVJ010000041.1, read on the forward strand.
TATAATTTTTATATAGTCAACTAGATAATTTTAAACCTATTGATAATCAGAAAGTAAAAAAGAACGATAGAGTATAAGATAGCGAGCCATATTTTTGCATCCTATTGTGGCCGATTAAATGGTTTATCCTTTCAACCTAGAAAATGATGTTTGTGTTTGCCAGCAAAGAATGTCAGATAATGATACGAGAAGAAAAAGATGATTTAGATTCATGCAAACTTCCTAATTTCAAATTTGAACCAAAGTAAATTAATTTAACGATAATGATTACCAGCGTCTGGTCATTCGTTAGGTTTGCCATATGGACAAAACCTATATTGGATAAGTTTTGATGACATATGAATAAAACTATTTATCTGCTAGCACCTCTAGGCTTATGTTACGAGAAGGCCTGTTTTCGGTTTCTGAAACCGATTTTTGGCTTTTGCTATAGTATCTAATTTTCAAACGAAATATTTTTTTAAGATAGGGTCTACAAGTTAATTGTAGTACACGTTAAAAGCTCAACATCTATACCATCTAAAATCATAAGCAAATATCTCTCTCCGTAATCTCTGTCACAAACAGCTAAAATTCAAAATTTTCAACCAAAAACTATAAACTACAGCCATATCAAACAGGATAGGTACAACTCTATTGGTGGCTCTGCATTAGTTGCTAACTCGTAACATGTAAAGCTAACAGCTCATGCAATAACTAATATGTAGAGTTAGCAACTAATATAGCAAGTAATATATAGAGTTGTTAGTAACTTATATAGCATGTAACATATAGATATAGCTACTAATGTAGAGCACCACTAGTAGTTTATTTTGCAAATCGTTGATAATTATTATCAAGTAATAGGAGATGTTAACAAATAACATGTGGAGCTGTAAGCAATTGAAGTATCTGCTACCAATTGTAGAGTAGCTAACAACTGATGTAGCATGAAACATACATAGCTAGCTGGTAGCTAATAACATGTAGAGATAGCACTGATGTAGCAATTAAAAGGTCCACCCTTTCAACCTAGAAAATGATGTTGTTTGTGTTTGCCAGCTAAGAAATGTCAAATAATAATACGAGAAGGAAAGGATGATTTAGATTCATGCAAACTTCCTAATTTCAAATTTGAACCAAAATAAATTAATGTAACGATAATGATTCCTGGTGTCTGGTTGCTCCTTAGGCAGACCGCAGGACTGCACGGGTATGTCATTGGATGCGGGAAGTTTGCCATATTCGACTATAGATATATATGTCATATTTGTACATGGATACGTCAACAACACGATACGAGATACAGACTGCATGTTGTATACAGTATATGTAACTACTTGGTATATGTTCACCTTTTTTTCTTCAAATAATCATATATCTTCAACCAAGTGTTCGATTCGTGCTCTGTTTGAACCGTTGCGATCTACAATGAGTTTAACAAAAACAAGATCCATGTTGTATATGTTCTAAGAACATATTGTAAAAATATTTCTCAGCTAGTAACTCTAGGTAGCTGTTCACTAGCAAGTACAAGTAGTCACTACTATAGAAAAACATAATACTAGACGCAATATCACAGACGATTTCACAAAACCGTATGTGATGTATACTATCACAGACAGTTTTAATTTAGAGATCATCTGTGTTGTTGCTAGTGCTAAAAACCGTCTACCGTGAAGTCAACCTACAGCCAAGGCGGTAAGGACAAATCAACGAAGACTGATGATAATATCTCCTACTTTGTCGTTGGCCCAAAATTCGTGCTAGGCGAGCCGATAATCGTTCCAAAAGAGCGTCTCCTAACCGTAGGACAGAGTTACCAGAGATTACATACATGGTATATAGAATAGGCCAATAAGCCGGAGGGACAACGGCGCTTGGGTCTCACCGTCAAATTCAAGCCGCAAAATTTGCAGCACGATATTCATGATTGTGTCTTCGTGGTGACATTCGAGGATTTATTCGATCTCTTCACACTCAACACTCTCGATGCCTCACTCATTCGATGACGATAAATGTGTACAATTACGGTCTACATTCATGTAATACCAATAAATATCATATATAACTCGTTACTTTTGTGTATATATATACATAATGACTAAAATCAAATTATTGAAATCACCTATTGGTTTGCTCGACCCACGCTTGGTCGTTATAGATACTATCGAGGAGGATGCATCCTTCGTTGAGAATTAGATTATAACGGCATTGGTGGCTCACCGCAACAAGGAATTAATACTTATACCCTACAACTAGGGGTAAGTGCTGCACTAATGGCTATACTTGTTAATTTCTACTTTATAAGCAACACAAGATTAGATTTAATGACCATGACAACATACCTGTGTAGGTTCCACTGGATTGTAATTATAATTATACCAAAATAGAACAAGTTAATATACCTTGATTCTTTAAAGAAGAATAAAACCAACTTCACAATTATTGGACGATTAATCGATACGTAAATACATTTCCTCTATACATAACTATATTGTAGTCTTTCATTCCTTCCCAATGACTAAGGCTAACTTTTTAGAATCACGTAGGTTGTTCGCCACGTATGTTACAGAGGTACGAAAATCGAAGGGAGGGACCAACGCTTTGTGATATGTTCAAAATTTTTTGGTATTCGCTAGTACACATTAATTCTATATAACACTTCGTAGTAATGCCTCTCGAATTAACAAATTCTATTTTTGCAGTGCCACCAATAGTCGCCGGACAACACCTGTGGATTCTATGTTTACCGTCATATGCAATTACTCCTCGATTCCTCAAAGATCAATGTTCCTCAGGTTTGTCAATCTTATAATAATTATTTCATACTTATCAAGTTATATATGTACGCACGCCATTGATATTCCTATCGATAGACTGCACCCATCGCTACAACTACGTTGGAACATGCTAAACTCGCACAAATTTGAGGAGAGTGTGCGTACTTTTTGATATCTAAAATCATAAAATCAGATGAAGAGTTCCATAATGTAGAATGAATTTGATTGGGATAAGATTGACCTTAATTGTACATGTGTGTATTTGTTAATGGATAATTTATTTCATTTCAATTAATTGATTTATGAAATGGATATTTTTATTTATGAAATGAATGAATGTGAATTGGATGTATACTATGTTGATCTGCTTGTTTTAGAGAGCATGACTAGCAATTTCTAAGGCTAGCGAATGAACAGAAATAGATTTGAAAAAAGAAAAGAATATCACAGATGATTTTCAGTAGAAACCATTTGTGAAATGTAAGTATCACAGATGGTTTCAACTACAAACTGTCTATGATAGTTAAATATTACAAACGGTTTCAACTACAAACCGTTTGTGATAGTTCAACATCACAGACAGTTTATAGTTGAAACCGTCTGTGATACTTATTTATCATAGATCGTCTGTGATAATCAACTATTACAGATGGTTTGTAGTTAAAGCCGTCTGTGATAGTTGCATCACAGATGGCTCACGAAACTGTTTGTGATGATATTTTTGAACCGTCTGTGGTAACGTTTTCTGCAATAATGAGTGCTCTGTTGGTGGCTCTACAGTAATTGCTAGCTTATAACATGTAAAGCTAGCAACTTATATAGTAAGTAACATATAGAGTTAACAACTTATATAGCAAGTAATATGTACAATTGTTAACAATTTATATAGCAAGTAATATGTAGAGTTAGTTACTAATGTAGAGCACCACTAGTAGTTGAGAGATATTAACAAATAACTTGTAGAGCAACTAGCAACTAAAGTACCAAATAACATGTATTGTTTCCAACTGTAGAGTAGGTAGCAACTGATGTAGTATGAAACATGCATAGCTAGTAACTAATAATATATAGAGCTAGCAACTAACATGCAGAGCTAGCAACTAATGTAGCAATTGACATACAGAGCTAGCAAATAATGTAATAAGTAATGTGTAGAGCTAGCAACTAATATAGAGTTTGATAGTTACCATTGCCTACAGTTGCTAGTTACCGATACCTATGCAGTGAATTCTATAATTACTAGTAGTGAAAAATTTGATAGTTGTTAGTATTCTAGAGTTGCTAGGTACATGCATGCACCTAAAGTTTGTTAGTTATCATACATAGCAGGTGAAACCTAAAATTACCATCAGTGGATAATTACGAGCTCCCAGTATCTAGAGTTGTTAGCTAAGAAACAAATGTCATCAATATGTCTTCAAAACATATTTAATATGAGTTTTATTTTGTTAAACTCGTTACATAGATCACAATGATTTAGACAGAACACACGAATCAAATTGAAGAGCTATGATCACTAGACGAAAGAAAGATGAATATGTACTAAGTAATTACATAGACTTGTATATAACATGCATTCTGTACTGCCGTGTGGGCTTTTGCTTCGTTCAGACATGCTGCTGACCTACAAACGGAAAAGGAAGGAGGGTGCGGTTGCGTCGAAAATAGACAAGAACTGTGATCACTCGGAACATCGCGTCCTTAATGTAAATAGATAATGTGGTGTCTGTGTTTGCCAATAAAACATGGTGGTGATCGTTTCAGTTTTTAACTTTAGTTTTTTTTCACTATTCACTACACTATCCACTAACTCAGATACAGTAAAAAAGCCAACTACAGTAAAAAACCAAAAGCCATCGTTAAAACAATCACCATCATAGACTACTTATTTGTGATCTGGTTTCTATCAGAGAATAGTTTCATTGGAAAATGAAAGCACAAAGCAAGTCCGTGCACCAATTGAGCTGTAGCAACTACAAGGAAAAGGAATATCGATGGTGGAGAATATATCTTTGGGTTGGACCGGGCAGCGCCGCCTTGGCCACCACGAAAGGTAGGCTTCACGGCATCGTCGGCACGTAGTCAGAAGTTTGGCGCGCAAGCAAGCTGCAAATTCGCAGGTGCGGCCGACCATGAATATTTTAGAGTACACAGGAGCATTCACACCCCACTTAATCATGCCACAGATGCACACGCGTACGTCATCCAAGTACACCACTAGGAATGTTGTCGTAATTAATCTCGGTAAAAAATCGCGGGTAATCTTGGGTGCTGTCCCTTATGACCGGAACCTTTTACCCTCAAGATTAAAACTTAAAATTCAAATTCAACCAGTTTTTTAGTCAGTTTGAATTTTCACGGAGACCCACCGGTAAGGTAACGGCAGTTTCCGGCCACTAGAATTAATTCACTGCACCTACCAACACATGCCTCAATCAATCTAGTCATGACATATGTATCAGCTCAGAGTTGACCGATCGTGACAATAGAGTCAGACTAGACTAACCCAGAGCAAAATACCAAACGGTGTTGCCTTTAACATTGAACGAGTATGTTTCTTCTAGACATGAAAGAAGACCCATGCACGTTATTTTGAACACATATGAACTTGACACGCTCGATTCTATGATTTGATCACCTGTGTGATGAGGATCCTGCATGGCAACTCTTTGGCCCCACTCGTTTCAGCTTCTAGTTTCACTTTTTTTTCACTATTCAGTAATTTATCTTTTTCTGAATTTTTTTAGATTTTTTGAGCTTTTTTACATTTTTCTTTTTTCCCCGTGTTCCTTTACATTGTCCGTGATGGGCTAACATATTTTTTCTATTTTTATATTTTTTTAAATTTAATTATGCCCAAAAAGCTAAATCAGCTACAATAAAAAAGCCAACTACAATGAAATTTCAGCCAAAAGTCAGAAGCCATCGCTAAAACATCACCCCTTTTGTTTCTTTCTCAATGTTTATCACAGTGCTAGGCACTAGTTGGATGCATGGTAGATCTGTGCACACCTATCACCCAGCCTGCCTCGGCATCACCTAGACGGCCGACTAGTAAACAGCATGCAGCTCTGAGAGAAGAAAAAAAAGGGGTAGAAGAAAGAAAGAGAAAGGAACAAAAAAAATGAAATAATACAACTTACCTGGCCCACTCCAGCCCATCAGGCTCAGCACCAGGAAAACATTTTTGGTCGGAATTTCATAAATTTTGGTTTTTCTGACGGGTCAGAAAATTGATCATATCGGTGTATTTTTGTTGTGAATTCCAACACCAAAACTAGCACTATTTTTTTCGTTTTTCCGAATTTTGGATTTATTGGTAAGGGTGAAATTTTTTTTTTCTATGAATGTTTTCCCTGCCCAGCACAGCTTCTGCCCTGCACGTGAGGTCACAAAGGGTTTCCTCACTACAATGTTGCCGCGTCAACACTACCATCTTGATTTCTCTCAACTACCCTCCTCCCTCTTGGTCTATCCATCTCTCTCCTCTCCCATCCCGTTGCTGTGGTGGTCGACGTTGGTAGAAGCTGAATCCGGCGGCGATGATGTTGATTCAGTCGGTGGCGCGGTGCAATTGGCGGGGTGATGCGGAAACAACGACGGTAGCCTCCCCTAACCGTAAATTTAGTGAGCAATGTGGGGTCACATAATGAGTGCCGACTCCTTTTTATATCCCAGTCCCCAACCCTTGTGATCACCTAGTTGCCAAGTCGGTCGCCTAGCCCGCTGCGCCTTGCTCTGCCAAGGCCACCAACACTGACTTTGATCGTCAAGCCAACCGATTAGGCCAAAATTGCTACGCGGGCCACCGCCGAGCGCCACGCCGCCTAGGCCCGACTTTTGAAACACTGCTACATGTTCGGATGTTAGTCATAATATTTTTATGCATATTCTTAATTAGAGTAACATATTTTGTTGGGACTTTTTTTTCCTTTGGAGCTCTCATCACATAATTCTTCTTTGTACTTTGTCATAGGTTTTCTCCAGGTCGATAAACACTATGTGAAGATATTTCTTTTGCTTCCTATCATCAACTATCGTGTTAAGAAAATCGTCTTTGTGGTCAACCTCCCAGGTATAAAATCAAATTTGTTTGTCGTCACGCTAGTCACTTTTCTTAAATGGTGTTCAATCACTCACTCCCAAAGCTTCATTGTGTGGCTCATGAGCTTAATTCCTCTATAATTAGTACAACTTTGAATATCCCTTTTATTTTTTAAAATTTGTACTAATGTGCTCCTCTGCCACTCGTTAGACATCTTATTCGGCCTAAAAATGCTATTGAACAACTTAGTTAGCCAAATGATCTTCACTTCTCTAAGGCATTTTCATACCTTAATAGGAATATTATCAGGCCCTAACACCCTATCCACTTTCATCCTTTTTAAGGCTGCTTTTACTTCTGACTCCTAAATTCTTTGAACAAACCACCTATCGATGTCGTCAAAAGTATCGTCCAGTTCAATCATACTATCCACATTGTCTCAATTGAATAGCTCATCGAAATAATCTCTCCACTTATCCTTGATCTTATTGTCTTTCACCAAAAGTCCATTAGTGTCATCTTTGATGTATTTAACTTGGTTGAAATCTCATGTCTTACTTTCTCAAAGTTTAGCCATCTTGTAGACATCATTCTCGCCCTCCTTTGTACTTAGCTTCTGATAAATTTTCTCACAGGCCTTGCCCCGTGCCTCATTCACTGCTTTTTTGTTCTTTTTTGCTACTTTGTATCTTTGTACATTGTCGTCGCTCCTATCATGATGCATATTCTTGTAGCATGTCTCTTGTCCACGATAGCCTTTTGAACTTCCTCATTCTACCACCAAGTCTATTTAGGTTCTCATCTTGTCCCTCGGCTCACTCCAAGCACCTCTGTAGTCACCTTCCTAATGCGAGTTGCCATCTCCGTCCATATACTATTCACTTCTCCCACATTCTATATCCTTTCCGCCATCATCCTCTTCTTAAACAACTCTAAGGTATCCCTTTTGAGTTTCCACCACTTCGTCCTTGTGGCTTTGGTGACCTTAGCCTATCGAACTCGTATTCTAAACTGAAAGTCACAGACTACCAACTTATGTTGCTAGACAACACACTACTAAAGGCTCGTTTGTCCTTTCTACTAATAAGGACAAAATTGATTTGACTAGAATGATGACCACTATTAAAGGTAACTAAATGGGAATGTCTATTTCTAAAAAAGGTGTTATCTATCACGAGATCATATGCTACAACAAAGTTCAAGATATCTTCTCCTTTTTGGTTCCTATCACCATAACCAAAAATCCTATGCACCATCTAAAACCCCTACTAGTTGTACCGACATGACCGTTGAAATCGCCTTATAAGAAAAGCTTCTCACTATTGGGCACATGTCATAACCATATTATCTAGATCTTCCCAAAATGGTAGTAGTACACTAGTTAATACACTAGTATTGACTAGAAATTTTATAGAAATGCGTAGACATGCTAAGAAATGATCCTAGGTATGGGATATCTTTTCACATGAAATGTTGTTATAAAATGTATCCTTGACACTGGAGTGTCAAGGAAGTTTATGTAATGTTTCAAATAAAACAAAAATATGATTTAGATTTAGACAAATAGTTAGGTGGGGTGTGCTTAGTGACACAAGGTAGGTATGTGAAAAATCTGCCTAAGTCAATTAAGAATAGGTCTGTGAACTACTGCTACAAATTGACATTGTAGTACCATAAGTCTTGTATGGGATAGACCTCGCTTATTAATTTGTGAGTCCCAATCTTGGTTTTGCTAAAGGTTGAACGTGGGTGTGACAAGGTCACGTGTAATTAACTCATATGGTGCAAGAGGGGGTCCTAACTTAATGGATTCTATATTATGGTGAAACCTTAGTGGAGCACGGCTAGGTTAAAGATTTTGCATTATAAAGACCTTGTGTTAATCACTTAGTTGCACACCTAAGGAAACATGTTATGGCCAACAATATAAGTTGATTATCTCTTGTGGGTAAAGTTGTACAACCTCTGCAGAGTGTAAACTATCATACATAACTATGTTCATGGTCATGGGCAAGCTGAGTTAAGTTTTTCATGGATTAGACTTTGTTTTCCAAAAACTTAGTTAAATGAATGATAAGGAGATCTTTGCGAAAAAGATGGTTCAGGTGGGATACCCGTGGATAGGTTAGTGTTAGGTTGGACCTACACTAACAATATTATTTATTAAAATATTTGTTTTATTTACTTATTATATTAAATTCAATAATTTATATCTATTTAATGTATTTACTTGTTAATTTGGCTTTCACTTAAATAACCAAGGGTGGGTTCTTTTGAACTGTGGCTTATGACTTATGGCTTAATTTTTTGAATTCTGGTTGTTCACAAGAGGTAGTACGCACTAGAAAATATTCGGATGCGATATTGGCTGGTATAGCTGAACTCAATATAATTTTTACTATAATATTTCTATTGATCCTGTCTTAAAAAAATACACCATTTAAAAGTTAGTTACTGTAGTCCGTACAATTGTAAGCTGGCTGAAAGTGGTATCGAACCCAGCCCAAATTAAGCCTTTCTTTGATATCATCCATGCATGTCTTAACTCTATTATTGGTGTAACTTGTGGAGTACATTTTGTACTCACCATTGCTTAATTACTGTTGTTGAGAGGAGGACTGCTTCGAATATGGTTAGGGCCTTGATGAGTAGGCTACATTATGTAGTCATTGGCCTATGGTCTGACTAGATGAGCTTCTTCACTTTATTTTCATCTTCCGCTATTATTTCTTTTATATTTGACCTATAGGCCATGGAAATGTAAACTTGGCCATAAGACCGATATTTGTTTATTTAATAATATTTGTCATTATGGATGATATGTATCTTTGTTATCACTATGTGTACTAGTTTTTTTAGACTAGTGCGATTGGCATAGAGGATCTAGTGGTGTTATTTTCAGGTCCAACATTCACTATCTTGGGCATTTATCCATTCTCTCTAACACTTTGGATCTAATCCCTAATCCCTTTTCTTTCTCCTACCCTGAGGCCAGCAATGATGTGTTCGAACACGAGAAGAAACAACCAATTAAATAATGAAGCCCAACAAACTCGGAAATACATTTCAGAGGGTAATGGTCTCATCAGGATCTGCGGGAAAACCAAGTGGTGTGTTGGCAACTAGGGTTTCAATTTGGTAAGTGGTAAACTAAGGTTATAAGTAGGCATAACCTATATTTTAGGGGCCATTGTGGAAGGTACTATGCAAAGACATTTCAACTCCCTGAGGAATTGGCTAGGAACAATGCGAACCAACCATAAATCTGCATGGACATGGTATAAATTAGTTGAATCGGGAGAGGCTTGGAGTTCTGATGGCAACAACAACGGAAGACGGAGTGGTGAGAATCTAAGAGGTATAGGGAGCCCACTTTTGTGGTTGGTTGAGTTTGGGTGCTATAGTGTCCATGTCATCAGGGGCTCATGCGTCTTTTCTGCAACGCCCCATTTCAAAAGTGCTAGTAATCCTCGCAACTGCCTAGGACTGTTTAATTATGGAGTACTGTAAGTGAATGAGCATCAGTTTAACACATACTTATAAACAAGAACCAAACATTATTACAGAAGTAAGGCTTAACAACCTAGTTTTGGACGCAATGGGCATATGAGAAAAAAGTTATCTTACATCACAAAATAAACTCCACAAAGTGTACTTGAACAAGGCCAAGACCTAAAACCACTGATCGTCGATGTAATAGGATTCTTCTGGTTCTTTATCAATAGCTTGTTCATCGTTGTCCCATTGATCTTCTGTTTGTTATTTAGCAAGTAATGTGTACAACCATACTCAGCAAGTCGCAAGAGTAAACCCTAATTTAACTATTTGCTAGGGTTGTCAATAGATAGGAATATATTGGTTTTATTAATGAGGGTGGATGCAATTTTATTGAAATAACAAAACTACAACTTCTTAAGAGTAAGGGGGTTCTCAATATTTGATTTCTCATATTACTCAAATTAAAACATAAGAAAATATACTTATGCCATGCTATTAGAATCACCCAATAAACACAGCTCCATTAACTAGGAGTACGACGTATTCAAATATCATTTGTTTTACTCTATAAAGTTTTCCAACTTTACACACAAGATTTCTAAAACTCCCAATGTCAACGTGCGATTGAGTTGAGAAAATAAGATTTTTCACTGCTCAATTCTTTATATAGCCTCTATTCAGTAGATCTCCACTCAGACCCGGGCATCCACTGGCCAGGTCGAAACACTCCCGCCCATTCTGGGTGGAACCTACCATTGTTTAGTATGGTTTTACTATTTCCATACCAATGCCCTCCACTCTTACCACTTGTAGATATTCAATCGAGTTAAGCTAAATCAGGATTAAGAAATCAATACTAGTGGTTGAGCGATTTTTGTGTCCTTTACTCAGCATAAGGTTTCAGTCCTTACTTTTCACCTTAAGGCTACCAACCACACGTAGAACCCTAGTGCTCTATGACACTACCACCCATCTGCTCAAGCATCCTTCCTAGGGTTAGGTCATGGATTCCAACCATCTAGTGGCTTTTCATGAGACACCTTTAACCCTAGAACCGTTTAAACAAATCTACTGGTTAAATGCCAAGTCACTTAGTAGTATAAAATTTTGAATGAACCAATCTACAATAATTTATGCAATAATTAGATATTACTAAGATTGTCAAGGTGAATATGGTCACAAGTTAAACAGGGTATTTTTCAGTGGTAGGACATAACTAATTTATATGTCATTCTAAATATTTATTTTAATTAAATATCATTGCACAAATAACATAAATGCAAATACTATAATCGAATAATTTAAATCTCATGGAATTCAATATTATCAAAAACTTGTAACTTGCCTTGTTGTTCGACAAACTCAGCTATCTTGTACGGTTTAATATTTTAGCATTGTAGGTCTTCAAGGCTCTCATCTATTTGATCTTGAGGAGGTTTCATTCCTAGCCTACCTCAACTTGTTTGGGATAAAAGGCGGCTTTGTTGTTGTTGTTGTTCAAATCTCTTGATGATCTTGAAGGGAGTGACTTTGAGATATACATAATCTCCAACTTCAAAGTTCAAGTCCTTTCTGTGGGCATCTGCATAACTTTTCTGACAGTCTTGTGCAGTCTTCATTTTGTCTATGATGATCTTTACATGGGCTTCTGCATCTTGAGCAATGTGAGAACCGAGAAATTGCTATTACGCGACTTGTCTTTTCCATATGTTGTTTGATCGGCAAGAAGTGTGCCAATTTGGTTAGTTTGATCGGCAAGAAGTTTGATCTTTACATGAACCACAATTTTTGTCAAATATAATTCTACCAGCTTGTCTTTTCCATATGTTTGTTTGATCGACAAGAAGTGTGCCACTTTGGTTAGTCTGTCAACAATTATCTAGATAGCATCATAGCCTTCTTGAGTTTTCAGAAGTCGAATAATAAAGTCCATTTTGATGTCTTCTCATCTTCAGTGAATTTAGTTGAATTTCTTTCCTTACTGTTTTTCTTGAGCTGTTGAATCTCTTCATCTTCATTTTTGTCGAGACCCGAATATGCAAATTCGTATTCTCTGTATAAACTGCACTAGTTCAGGATCACGCTAGTGCACACAGTCAAACATAGATGTAATCACAACCGTACACACGATATAACAAAGGGAAAACTCAAATATCGATAAATCTCAAAGGTACGACCTTATGGCCAAACTTACAATATCTCTAGCCGGAAGGGTTTAACAAAAATAGCAGCGAAAATCCAAAGTAAAGTATAGTGGCCAATCGATAAGCCCACAGGCTATCGAGTGGAAAACGAAGCCTAATCTGCAAAGTCGTCAAAGTACTCTCCTTCTGGAACCTCTTACTGGTGATACTCCTCTTCCTCAACTGAGCAACATTGGGCATAAAACCGTGAGTACATTGGTATTCAGCAAGTCGTTTGTAAAAAATGAATGCAATATAGTATGTAAGGCTTACCAATGGATGGCTGAAAGGTTAATTTACATAAAATGACATTTAAAGGTAAATACAGTAAATAGATTGAAAGCGAACTTTGAGTAAAACAATAATAAATAAATAATCAAAGGAAAAGACATAACTACTTGCAGACCTCCCAATCACAAGCTAAACCAACTGCTTATGGACCTCCCATCCATAAGCTAAACTAATCGCTTATGGACCTCCCATCCATAAACTAAACCAACAGTGAATTAATCATCTACTGTTCAACCACAATATATAAGTTTTCAAAAATAACTACCCCTCGTGTGAAATCACTGAGCATTGTCCATGACCGAGGACGCGGCTTTTCGAATAGTTTTACACTCTGCAGAGGTTGCACAACTGTACCCACACGATGTGATAATCCTCACATTAAAGATAATCACAACAAGGCCTTTACAAAGTTCAGTTACAACTCAATCCGTCTGCTAGGGTTTCGCATCACACCTTCCTTGCGCTACATGGAAATCAGCAACCATGTTCATCTCAATAGCAAGATTAAAGTTGAAACATCCCAAATTAGTCAGCCAGGTCCATCCCATACTAGACATGTGGTTTGCACGGTAAAGCTCAGATCAATGGCGCACAAAGTTAAGTCCTTATCATTACCCGGATGAGACTACCACATCCCTCGAAGTGCTCCAACACTTTCCTCTTTACTGCACGATCTCTCGCCCAAGTGCAAAACCAGTTTTGTATAACCACGCCAATGACACACCAATGCCATAGCCCAAATTTTAATAAACGTGGCACCAACCACAGTTCTATATCTCATTAAGTCAAATTGATAATTCACATGTGATGATAAACCCAATCGTAACTATAAGCAAAGCTAAGCATTCTATCGTACCAACCGATGTGACAAATAACATAGCATCACTAGTATGGTTTCCAACCTATGGTGACAATGGTATCATGGCATTCCAAATTATCAAGGAGAGATGAATTCAATTGGGACGATAACTACCAATGCAAGGGTTTCAATAAAAATAGCGATGCAATGTAATTTAAAATAAAATAAATAAATAATAGATTGCAAACTGGGTTCAACATGATCAAAGGATATGACTTGCCTTGGTTATGCTCAGCGAGGTACTCCTGGTCTTCGGGCGTAGATCCTGCTCCTCCGGAATCCAAATCTAACGAGAGGGAAAATGATTAAAACAAGAAAAATACATAAAATGATAAGCAAATGAACTCCAAAAATCATGAAACTAGAACCAAAAGATAGAGCTCGATTTTAGATAAATTTAGAAAAAAGAATGGGGTCAATCGGAGCTAGGACGGAGGAGAACGGGCTCTCGGAAAATAAACCCTAAAGTTAAATCGGGAAATTCGGAAAAGCTACTGTGCTGTGAACCCGATCCATGGAAAAGCAAGTCCACGATGAACTCCGTCCATGGAACAGTGCGCGCGGGGAGGCGGTGCTGACGCGGTGGCTAGGGCTGACGTGGCAGCTACTGATGCTGCCACGTGGCACCTGGGGCCAGATTTTGCTGACGTGGTAGGACACGTGTCATGCCACGTGGCCCTAGGGCTAAGAATCGACCACGCGGCAAAATCTGGGCGACCGGATCGGAGGGAGAGGTCGACGGCCGGGATCGAGAGGCGCGGAGGCGGGACGGCGTTGATCGCCGACGCGTGGCTCGGGCGCGTCGTGCGGACGCGAGCGAGCGGACACGGGCGGGGTTCGGGCGCGGCGACCGACGGAGCGGAGCGGGCGCGCGCGGGGTCGGTGCGGGGATCGAGGGGCGACGGGCGAAGTCCGGCGACGCGGCGGGAGGGTCCGACGAGCAGGAGGGGAAAGAGGTTCCGGCGGCGCGGCTTACCGACGGTTCGGGACGGCGACGGACTTCACCGACGGACAGAGGCGACGAAGCGGCGGAGGCGACGAAGGTCCTTGGCGGCGAGGAATCCGACGGCGGCGAGGCTCCGGGTGAGGCGATGGCGTAGGTGCGAGGAGGCGCGACGGCGGTGAGGGTGCGCGAATCGAGGGACAAGCCCATAAACCGAGGTGGCTGCGGGTTAAATGGCACGTGAACCGAGGGAGTCCGGGACGGATACGGGCGACAACTTCCGATCGAAGATGAAGGCGGAGAGGCTGACGCGTGGTTGGCGGGGATGATCCAACGGCTTGGAGCGAGCGGCGGCGCGGCGCTAGGGTTAGGGTTATGCGGGCGCGGGCACGGCTAGGCGAGCGGATGCGGGGCACGTGGCAAGGGGGCGAATCCGACTGCGGGGAAGCGAGGTAGGCGGGCGAGGCGAGGTCGGTCGGGCTGGTGCTGCTGCGTGGCACGGGGAGCCATCGAACAGCTGGGAACGCGCGGGCGCGGTGCTAGGGCAAGCGGAGGCGGCGGCGAGCGCGGGCGCGCGGGATGGCGACGTGTGGCTAGGGGGTCGGATCGGGCGGCGCGGAGTGGGGGAAGGTGGGGTGGGCCGGGCCAAGGGAGGCGGCGGGGAGAGTGGCCAGGGGATGAGCGACGCGTGGAGGGGAGGAGGATCGGGCAGCGGGGAGTGGCCCGGATTTTTAGAAAAAGGGGTTTTCCGGATTTCTTATTTCCAGAAATTGAAATAAAAGAAAAGGAGCTCTAGAAAATAGCAAATAAATCCCAAAAATTCACCAAAAATACCAGAAAATTCCTTGAGATACAAGGAACTCAAATAAAATATTTTCAATTTATGTTGAAGTTTATTTTAATCATATGAAATTATTTTAAATTCTGAAAATTCATTTGAAGCTTGATTAATTCCCAGAAAAATCCAGAAAATTTATTTTTAAATTTCAAGTTTTAAAAATTCTAGAAAATTAGGTTGTTACAATTTTGGGCCACTTTGATCTGATCTATCAACAACAGTTGGATTTCTAATGTTGCTACAAATAACTATTCAGCTATTGTTAGATTCAGTCTCTGCATATCTTTCTGTAGTTGAGGTGGATACTCTGTCTCACTAGCTATGCCTTGATATATCTTTCTGCTGAGTGCATATGCCACAACATTAGCCTTTCTTGGATGATATTGAAGATTCATATCATAATATTTAATTAATTCTAACCATCTTTGCTCTAAAATTTAACTCTGGCTGTGTGAATGTGTACTTTAATCTTTAGTGATATGAGAATATTTCACAATGATTGCTCAGTAGATAATGCCTCTAGATCTTAAATGAATGTACTACAACTGCTAACTCCAGATCATGGGTCAGATAATTCTCTTTATGGGATCATAATTGTCTTGAAGCATAAGCTACAACCTTTCTATCTTACATCAGCACACATCCTAGTCCCTGTCTTGAAGCATCACAATATATTTAGAATTCTTTCTCTAGATTTGGAAATATTAATACTGGAACTATTGCCAATTTACCTTCAATTGTTGAAATTGTTTTTCGTAACTATCTGTCCACTCAAATGGCTTTCTTTCTTGAGCAGATGTGTAAGTGGACGGGCGATCTTCGAGAATCCTTCTATGAATTGGCAATAATAACCTACCAATCCAAGAAAACTTCTCACTTCAGTCAAAGTTGTCGACTGCTTCCATTCCATAACGGCTTTAACCTTTTGTGAATCAACTTTAACTCCTTCAATAATAATATTTCCCAAAAATGCAACTTCTTGCATCCAAAATCACATTTGATGAATTTAGCATACAATTGATGTTCTCTGAGTTTAGTCAAGGCAATGTGTAGATGTTGTTTATGTTCTTCTTCTGTCTTGGAATAAATCAGTGTATCATCCATAAACACTACCACAAAATGATCCAACTGATCCATATACACTAGGTTCATCAGGTTCATAAAAATATGCTGGTGTGTTGGTCAATCCAAAAGGCACAACTATAAATTCATATAGCCCATATCTTGTTGTGAGTACAGTCTTCTCTCCATCTTGCTCTCGGATTTTAAGTTGATGATAACTCGATCACAGATTAATTTTAGAAAATACTTTAGCTCCTTTGAGTTGATCAAACAAATCATCAATTCTTGGTGAATGTAATTGCATTTAACCCTCTATATCAACACACATTCTTAAGCTTGCACCTTTCTTCTTAGCAAACAACACTGGAGCTGACCAAGGTGATATACTAGGATGTATAAATTCTTTTTCTTTCAATTCATCCAACTGCTTCTTGAGTTCCTTTAATTCACTCACTGACATTCTATATTGATGTTTTGTAATAGGCTTGGTGCCTAGAATTAGTAAAATAGCAAGTTTAATATATCAGTTAGGTGGTTTTTTGGGCAATTCTTCTGGGAACACATTCAGATATTCTTGAATTACTGGCACTTGAATTTTTTTCATCTATCAACACACTATGAATACACCTCTTCATATTTTCTATTAATTCATGATCTTTCTTCACTGTTATTTCTTGACTTTCTGGACTGGTCAGTGTTACTGTTTTATTCTCAGAATCTACCTTGGCTTTATTTTTGGTTAGCCAATTCATTCCTAGAATAACATCTATCCCTTTCTTCTCTAGTAACAATAGGTTAGCTTTAAACTCCACCCCATGGATTTCTATGCTCAAATCACTACACCCAAAGCAAGATTCCATCCTACTCCCGGGTGTTTGAATAGCAAAATACTTTTGCAAAGATACAAATGGCAACTGATTTCTTATGAAAAAAATTCATGAAAAGAAATGAATGTGTTGCTCCATGATCAAATAAAATCAATGCAGGCTTTAAGTGTATCAGGAACATACCAACAATGACGTCGGTTGCTCTAGCTGCATCCTCGGTAGATACATGATTTACCAATCCTTGAAAATATTGGCCTTGGTGTGCCTTTGCCTCTTCCAACCTATATACCTGTTGATGATCCTACTAGTGTTCCCACTGTCATCCCTGTTGGTACTCCTATTAGTCTTGGTGCAAGGGGTCATGCTTGCAGGAATCCTCCTTGTGGCACTAATGTAATGATGACTGGCTTGACATCTACTTGTTGAGCTCTGGTATGAAGTTTTCCCACTTCAGAAGGCAATCCTTTCTTAGGACATTGGTCCTTACAATGATCAAGTTGATCACAATGATAGCATGCATTTGCCTTTTGAGGACAATTGCACTGATAATGATTTCCCCCATAGGTGTGGCACCAGATCATGATAGGTTGAGAAGTACAATACTAGGGAGAAATATTATACTAAGGTCTTGGTACAACCACCACTTGCCGATTTTGTTGGTATCGGTTTTGGGGCAATACCAAAATCAATCCTCTTTGTGCACCAGATGATGTGAGGATCTCTAAACAACTTTCCTCTTTCGAGAGTCCTTTAGCTTGTTCCTAGCCTCTTTAGATGTGATCAATTTATTCACCAAAGTATATAGATCTTTGAAGTCCATGGCTGAGTTGTGGTACTTCAACGACTTCTTCTATCCTTCTTTAAATCTCTCCATTTTCTTAGCTTCAATTTTGATGTCATCAGGGGCATATCGGGCAAGCTAATTAAATTGATGAAGGTATTCCATCACAGTACGTCCTCCTTGTTTCAAAGCAAGAAACTCTCGGCGCTTTGCTTCCATAATGCTAGCTGAAATATGAGCTTGATGAAAAGATTCTTCAAACTCATTCCATGTATTTTCTCTATCTTCATGCATGGCTTGGAAAGTGATCCACTAAGTAGCTGCTTGTCCCTGAAGTTGAAGAGAAGCATATAGGACCTTCTCTTTATCATTACATTGCACTATTTTCAGTTTCCTCTCAATGTCTCTAATCCAATCATCGGCCACTATTAGATCAGGTGACGTAGAAAAAGTGGGCGGTCACGTCTTTTGGAAGTCCGCCCATTTAGACATGACTTGTGTACCCTCTCTGTTGATGGCTGCTCCTGATGAACTGCCTGATGTTGTTGTTCTTATTACTATTTGCTCAAGTAGCTTAGAATGCTGCTCCAGTAATCTGGCTTGGTTTTGCTCTCCTTGGTATCTGTTTTGTTCCATCATAGCCCGAATACTAGCAAGTGTAGCTGGATTTTCAGTAGGGTTGTCTTATTCTACTTGCTGGTTTCCCTGACCAGATCTTGTCCTTGTCATCTTGATTCTGTAGATCAAAATATTGAAGTTAGCTCTGAGCGGTTTTGTGAATATCAGACAGGTAAGTAAGAATTTGAATTAGGGTAAATGTAGAGCAAATAAGGTAAATATTAGAGCAAATTAGAAGGAGATGAAACTATGAAGGTGGCATGATACAGATACTAACAACAAACAAATTAGGAGATAGCAAACATAGATTTTATTTATTACACAAGTTGGATACAAACCAACTTAGGGCTCGTATTATAACTTGCATTACAAGCATAAAATACTATTACACAGTGTACACACTACGCTACCGTAAACTACACTAATTAAATAGCCTGATGGGTCCTACTCTTCACTGCAGATCCTATTCAGTCCCAGCCACTAGATGGCGGATCAGTGGTGGTGTAGCGAATCCACTCCTCGTGGTCTTCCTCTTCATTATCATCCTGTGCAGACCCCTTCCCTTGTCATCATCCCCGGGTTGTGGTGGTGCCTAGGAGGAGCTACATGGAATCAACGTCGGTGAGGTTCGTGCGAGAAGGCCTCTAGGGTGGTTGAGGCTGGACAGGTGCAGGGATGTTGGGGGACTCCCCACAGTCGGATATCTCTCTGGCCTCAAGCGCTAATTAATCTATCTTACATGTGGGTCCCACATGTCATAGAGGAAAAAAGTGAGTGGCTAAGCACCATGGCAGAGCTCATTGCTGAGCTCACCAGCAGCAAGGGAGGCGGTGTCTTGGCTTTAATATGGTCAAAATGGAACGATTGCGTCATTGTGCACCTCTGGGTAGTGACGGCCGCTAGATTGGTGAACAGAGGTTGCAATGCAATGGCGAGAGGCGGCGGTGGTCCTCTGGTGAACTACGGCATGGCTGAGAGAGGCATGCATTCATGCCAAAACTAATTGATTTGGCTCAAGGTGATGTCTTAAGGCATTTGGGGCTGGGCTTGGGGACCAGGTCACCGTAGCAGTGACAGCGAGGTCTCCTACGATGGTGCTATGGTCAGTCAAGGCAATGTCCTAGAAAACTATGTTTAATGGGCAAATTGACCAACACATGATCTTCATGGAGATCCCAGAGTGCTCACCATGGGCTTGAACAGAGCTTAGGAGGTCGAAGGTGGATTGTCGATGTTGAGCTAGGACAACGGTGAGAGTTTCCATGTCGACGGCCAACTGTGGTGAAGGATAGGTCAAAAACATGGTCGAGTTAGCTTACTTAGGCAATGGATATGCTTAGAGAGCAAGGAATTGGCCAAAGCCTTACCAGAGAGGAAGAAGGTCTAGCAATGACGGTTTTGGACGGAGATGATGATGACTGCTCGATTCCGATGGGGATCTACATGAATTAAGCAATTAGCTAAAGGAAATCCTAGGGATATAGAACACAAGATTATGTGGTTAGAAAGAGAGTCCACTGGAGAGCTCAAGCCAGCGTGGAGCTCAACAAAGCATGCTCAATGGCACTGAGGGAGATGACACATTTCGGGCGAGGCAAGGAGGAAAGAGCTCGGTTTTTCATGGGAATGAAGCGAGCATGAGACTAGGAAGACCATGGTGTGGTCGAATAGGCTTTATAGGGATGAGATGGCCAAGAGTACTTCACTAGTTCTCATGATCAAGGCGGAACTGGCATACTCGGTTCATCTTGGTGGTGAGCGATTCATAGAAGGGACAAGGGCAAGGGAGACTCGGCTTAGCGATGTGATGGGTGGTTGAGCCCAGATAGGTGCAAAGCAAACCATGGGTGTGGCATCAAAAATCGGCGACATTAGCCATGGCGGAGCTAGAGTAGCACACGTGAGGTGGAAAACGACTACTAACACGTGGGCCCAGCACGTCAATGAGTGAAAAGGGACAGCCTAATGGGTGGGGTTCGGTCCCACTCATCGGCGTCAAGTTCTTAAGTGACAGAGAGAAATTAAAGCAACTTTTCAAAATTACACCTTCACAAAATGAATGCGGGCAGGGTTAAGAGAAGAAGGCGTATTTGTTGGGCTAAGAGGTTTGAGAAATTTTTAAACATGTGAAATGAGCTTGAAAAATTACAAAAATGTTTCTGGAGGCTCCAGACAGAGTGCAAATCATTGTGTAATTTTCTAGAATTTTATCTTCCTTGAATTTTTTTGAAAAATCCTTGAAGGCTACTATTATATGTAACATGCACTATTTTGACTTCAATAAATTCAAGAACATGTTTAAATATGTTCAAATTTTTATTTCCAGTGCCATGAATATATTGATGTGTTTTTTATTCTTTCTACTGTAAATTCTCTAAGGCCATTTTAAGATCACCTTTTCATATTTGATGTTGAATTCAAATCAAATTCTATCTAAGGTTCATTTCTTTTTTTTAAAAAAAATTCTATTTGCAAATTACTTTTCTAAAGAAACTCAATAAAATCCAAGGAAATAAGATGCATGCAAAAGTTGTAAATTTTACTCAATTTTGCATTCCCTGGAATATGGGATGTTACAGCGGAAATCTATTTATTATATTATTAAAATGATAGAAAAAACAGTCACATTCGCCCTGGAGGGCTAAAAATTACCACGTTAATCGGTAAAAAAAGAAAAGAATCTACATCATTGATTATTGTGGACAAGATTATAACGGTGTAGATTAATAAGATACCTGCTAGAATCAACGATGAATACAACACATCCTAGGGTCTAATGGATCCTGATACATACATATTAGATATTGTAATTGTAACACCCTCGTCTTTGGGAACAGGAGCATCGTGCATCCTGTAACAGCCCAGGAGTTCTGTTGCGGACAGAAGAAGCATCAAGCCTGCTTATGAACATTTTAAAAATGATTAGTTTGACAGAGATAAGACCGAGCAGTCAATTTTAATAACTTTAAGGGTGTCTAAGCCCAAAACTTAACTTACAAACGGAAGAATCGAAGAAAACTCTACAGAGGCGCTTGAGTGAGATCGTAACAGTAACACGAAACTTGTAACATTCTTTCTTCCTTTGGTATCTGTTGTGGGGGAAATATAGCAAGTTTGAGTACAATCAACCGTACTCCAAGTCACATGAGGAGACGCTATATAATTACATGCAAGGGACTCCAAGGAAAGGGATTATATAGGTTTTATTATTTATATGGATGCAGTTTTATTTCACAAATATTTTGAATTTAAAAACAAGAAAATCAAAAACTTCTTAATGAATGGGTTTTCAAACTTAATTAATGAATCACAGTACTACCAAAATCTTTCCAAATTTACTTATACTTTATTTATAGGATCACCCAAATAAACACAACTTCTTTTACTGGAAGCACGGCGTATTTGAATACCATTTGTATATGACTCTGGAGAGCTGCTCAGCTTTACCCACAAGATTTCTTAAACTCGCGCGACAGAGTTAAGAAAACAAGGTTTTTCAATTGCTCAGTTTTTTATATACCATCTACCTGGTAGACACTTGATCAACACAATCTCGAGCATCTGACTGGCCAACGTCGAATGAATGGACCCGACTTGTGAGAATCTACCGTTGTAGCCGCACTACCTTTATCATTTCTTTTCCCTTGTAGAGGTTCAATTGAACTGAGTAGCTACTAATCCAGGTTTGATGAATCAACGCTTGTGGTTGAACGTTCACTATGTTCTTTACTTGGCATAATGGTATAGTCCTTACATTCTTACCGAGGCATCCACTAGCATCCACTGATACTAGTCTAGCATGAACTGTGCCTTCTCCATTTCATGCCTCTCTCTTCTAGGATAAGGTCAAGGGACCCAGCCATCTCATGGCTTCCCATGATAACTCCTTTATCCTCTAATTCTTTTTATAAAACCTACCGACAAGCGTTGGATCACTTAATAGTATGAAATATGAGTTTCCTATACTACCATGAAGTATTCTTAATACTATATTTTATGTTACTAAATCTTGTCAAGGTGAATGTGGTTTTCAAATTAAGATTGGACTTTTGATAGGTGGTAGTACGTAACTAATAACATGTCATTCTGAACAATATTTGTACATAAAATAACAGCGTAAAAGTAGCATAATGAATAATTCAAGAATGTAGGTTCAACATGATCAAAAGCATGTGACTTGCCTCCTTGTTCATAGGACATTGACTTCTTGAATTGCTCTTGTTGATCTTCCGATGACTGGCTCGTTGGGTCTGTATGCTAGTGCAGAAAATGAACGAGTTCCTTGCTTTGCAGAATGCAAGCTGGGAACAAAAGACAAATAAATAACCAAAGATAAAAAGAAAATAGGATCGGATGGTTGTGGTTTAGGTGGCGAGGGGTTTGGCTGTTTGGTATTGGAATCGGATTAGGCAGTTTCAAGATGGTTGGGATGGTCTTATCTTATGGTTTGGGTTTCAACAGATGGTCATGGTTGCAAACAGTTTTAGGTTTGGGGTCAGGACAACATCCCAGTGGTTTAGAATTTTGTCAGGGTGAAGCAGGGCTAAGAATGGGGTAGTTGGGCTTTAGACGATAAAAAGGTCCGCATTTGTATTTTTAGGGTTTCAATGAATAGTAACGGTGAAAATAGTATTGGACAGGTTCAGATTGGTTTTAGGGTGGGTTAGGGTTTCACTGGCGTTTAGGATGATGGGACAGAGTGAGAAATAGCAATAATGGGTTCAGGGTGATTAAAAAAGAGTACGAACATCTTCAAGGTTTTCAGCGAACAGTATAGGTTCGGGTCGTAAAGGGTTTTAATTTTAAAAGAGTGTTTTAGTGGTTTCGAGTTTTGTCGATGTTTGATATGGGGAAATGGAGCTAGAAAATGGGTAGGTGGGTTTGAGATAATCGAAATGGATGTATTTTGTATTTTTGAGCATCGATGAACAGTAATGGATATTTTACTATTCACTACGGGTTTTCACTATTCATTGCGGGTCTTCTACTATTCATGGCGGGTAGGGTTGCTATAGTACTGGGTTCAGGTGAACAGTAATCGTCATTACTGTTTATCTTGCTCTCCCGATTGGTGCTACAGTGCCCGGGAGCAGAGGAGAAATGGCACCGAAGATTGGAGGCGCTACGAGGGTTTGCGGCAAAATCCGAGACCATAATGCGTTCCTGGGACTCGGAGGGTTCCATTTTTGGGCTTGGTTGTGGTTCGGGGTAGCCGGAGTTTTGCCGATGGTGAGATTTCTCCGCCATGGTTTTGATGGTAGCGACGAGCTTCAAAGCTTAAAGGAACAAGAGCATTCGCATTTAAGCATCCTTGGGTATTAAGGAAGCTTAGGAAGGTGGTGTCCAGGGCGGGGATGGCTGTGTAGGGTTGTCCATGACGAGGCTGCTTGGCCGGGCGGCGGTCATGGCTGCCGGGGAAAAAGGGGATAGGGAAAGTTATGGTCAAGCTCGGGTTGAGTTCGTGGGGGCCTGAGGAGGCTACAGACAGCGAGGAGGTTGGCATGTGACGTGAAAGCTCGAGCTGGTATTGTGGTAGTTAGGAATTACGGTGTGGGCGGTCGACTAAGGGAGTAAGGAAGGTGGTGGTGGCAAAATCCATTTTGGCGAGGTCCAGCAACTACCAGGGTGCTGTATCCAAGGTAGTACGGCCTTTGACTAGGAAAGTGACAGCTTGTCAGAGATCTTTGGGGCGGCGATGGTCGAATGGACAGAAAAAGCGGCGGGAGCCGCCATCCGTTTTGTAGGATGGTGAACAGTATCGGGGAGCCGTGCTGTGCACGAAGGAAGGAGTGGAGGCGATTAGCGGGGAAAGCAGCGCACGGATGGGCGGGATTGGAGGAGAATTACGCCAGGTTTCAAGAGGGATCGGAGGCAAATGGAAATTCAAATTCCTGTTGGATTTTCGGTTCGTTTAGTAATCATGGAAGGAATTATAGACAAGTATGGCATGTGCTTTACGTGCATATATAGTTGGCACATAACAAGCTCATCTCAAACTCTAGAGTATGGCTAACTCAAATTGTAACACTATATGCCGTGTCTATGGATATTACTAGCACACAATACATGTAAAGAAAACAATATGATCAAAAAAAGAATTCGGAGCACCGAGCTACATGTGATTCAAAGCGTCCCGCACAGGAGCGAGCAATCGAGCATGCTCACTGCCGAGGAACCGAAGATATGTGTTTAGGCTTCCAAACCACTACCGGGTAGGAGCTCGACAATGATGAAACTCTGGCAAATCAGAGATGAAGCTTTGCAATGAAAATGAGCTATGAATTATATGGCCACCGAGTAGGAGTGCACCATCATTGTGAGGGGCGTGGCGTCATGGCGATGCCAAGGACAACGATTAAAACAAACATGATGGTATCGGTGAAGATAAGAGGTCGCCGTAGTTAGTGAGGAAACCAAAGTGTTAGTTGGGCAATGTCGAAAAAGAAGAGTGACTAACAGCCAAGAAGAGGACATCGGGCACATATGACATCATGCAGCATCTATGCGAATAGAAACGTGGACACATAGAAGCAGTGGAGCAAAGAGCATTCAGCAAATATGGCAATCATCAAGGAGATGGTGCAGCCGCAGGGTAAAGGCTCAGTGCCACCGGGGAGAGCGCGACGAGTGTCCCTAGCAGGGATCGGCGACAAGGAGAAGCTAGTCGCATGTGTCTGCATGTTTGACATTGCATCAATCACCATTAAGCAATAATTGAAAAGAACTCAAAGAAGTATACATAGTAGAGTATTGCTTGGAAGGAGCATTAGTTGAGAGGGATCAAACAAGAATCGGACTTGCTGTTGGAGATTGAAGAAGAATGGTGAGAAGTAGAAGGCACACAGTTCAGTGTGACAGCCGGTATGTGATTATGTGAGGGAAGATGAGTTCAAGGCAGGTCAACTCATGTCGGTGTATGCGTGAACAAGTTACTCTGATGCCATGTACTTTAATAAGATAATTTATTGCACACATAATCAATGTATTACTTGAGATAAATAGAGGTACATATGCATGCATAAATTCTAGAGAAGAGTAAATAATGAGGAAAAATATGGATGTGCAGCTATATGATCTATATATGATAGACAATGGTTATATTTCTAAGACCCCCATAATTTATTACGCTCACTGATTTTCTTCAATTAAAGCTCATATTTCAATTACATTTCTCAAATTGTATTTTGCTTTAAGCTTCTATTTTTTTTAAGGAAAAACGTCTATTTTCATTTCAAATGTTTATGATAACATAAAATTCTAAATAGATAGCAATCAAAAGATATTCTCAAGCATCTAACTTATACACTTTAGATACTACAAAATTTAAAGCAACCATGCAAGTTTCACGTAAAACAATTCAATCCGGATGGGAGTCCCACGTTCCCAACGGGACTGGTTGAGTCCATGACCAGCTACCTAGTCCAACCTGCATGTACGGTCTCCGGTCCTCACGTGTGATGGGTGACGGATCAGCTGAGTTCTTTCACTTTGCACCCAAAGGATAGAATTGAATTCTGTCTTTTACTTGACTTGTAGTTCAACCTTCTTCTGCCATGCATGCATCCACCTGCATGCAACTTAGCCGCCGTTGACATGCACGTAATATACATGAAACAACGGCATCTTATACGAAATTTGAAGCGCTCTCTCATTGGCTCATTGCTAGCTAGCTAGGAGGAGAGGAGTGATCGAGCTAGCGAGCGATCGCCATGGCCTCCAGCCTCCTGAACCTGCTTCTCATGGAGGTTGCGGCCATCGTCAGCATCGTCCTCCTGGCCCTCCTCGTTGTGATCAGCTCCTACCGCCGCCGCTCCGGCCACCCGGCCCTCCGCCTCTTCGTCTGGATCGCTTCCACCCTTTTCCTCCCCCTAGTCTCCTACGCCGTCTCCGCCGCCGCCAAATGGGACGCCGCGCGCGTGCCCCTCCTCCTCGCCTGGACCGTCTTCCTCCAGATCCTTCGCAACACCATCGACACCGCCAAATCGTCCTCATCGACCATCAGCGGCAGCGCCAACGGGGGCAGCAAGTTCCGGCCCTCCGTCGAGCAGCTGGCGCGGATGGGCTGGGTGGCGTTCCTCATCATCAGCAGCGGTGGCGCTGCCGGGAGCCCGCAGCTCACCGGCGTGCTTCTGTGGCTGTGGGTGCTCAGCCTTCTCAAGCTCATCCACCGGCTCGTCGCTGCCGAGCTAGCCAAGAACTCCTTCGCCGTTGGCCTCAACGCCTACCTCATCGCCGACTACATGAAGCAACTCTATGGGCAAGACCAAGGAGGAGAATGCGGCCAAGACGACGATGCCCAAGTGCCTCCATACTTGGTAATGGGCGAAGAGAAGCTGCACGTCGAGGCAAGGCCACAGGGGT
Source organism: Melocanna baccifera (assembly GCA_036346265.1). Taxonomy (NCBI): domain Eukaryota; kingdom Viridiplantae; phylum Streptophyta; class Magnoliopsida; order Poales; family Poaceae; genus Melocanna; species Melocanna baccifera. Next base: position 290,939 of record JAYEVJ010000041.1, read on the forward strand.
ACCACATTGACCAGGCATCTCCGTCGTCCCTGTCCGTCGACTCCGGGCATGTCGTCACCGTGGACCGGATATGGCGGATGTCTTCCACTGGCGACCCGCTCCTTGCGTCTTATCCGCAGATCAAGGATACCTGCCTGTCTTTTTCCCTGTTCAAGCTGCAGCTCCGGAGGTTCGTCGGGTGCCCCCTGGCGGAGGCGGGCTCTCGCCATGCTTTGGCGTTCGTGCAGGACGGCCTCCTCAGCGAGAGCCCCGAGAGGGCGTTCCGGGTGATCGAGACCGAGCTGTCCTTCCTCGCCGACTTCCTCTACTCCAAGCTCACCGTCTTCTACGCGAGTGGGTGGTGGTTCCCAGCGCTCAATTCGATCCTCGTGCTCGCCACGTGGATCAGCTGCCTCGCGGCCGGCGGCGCCATCGTGCACGACATGACGAACCGCGGCACGGCGCTCGCCGCGGACTACGAGGTCCTCAGGGACTACCTGCACGACCACGACACCGTGTTCCACGTCATCGTCGGCCTCGACGTGCTCGTCACTGTCTCCTTCATTGTCGCTATCGTGTTCACGGAGGGGTGGGAGATTGCCACCTACGTCTGCTCCGACTGGATCAAGGTTTCCACCGTCTGCGAGTACGCGCGGCGGCTGTCGTGGCGCAAGTCGCCATGGACTCGCGGCAAGCTCGGCCGCGTGCTCCGGCTCAAGGCCATCCAGCGCTGGGACGACCGGTTCGGGCAGACGTCCGTCCTGCAGCTCCGGCTGTGCTACTGCGGCTGCGTCTCCCGGCATGTCGACCGGATCGCGAAGACATCGGTCGCCGTGCCAGCGGCTGTCAAGTCGGCCATCGTCGCCACACTGAGGACAAACCAGGGAACTCTCGGAAACGGCGTGCTGTCATTGCACCGCAACGGCGTCGCCGAGAAGCTCCTCTGGGCTTGCCGAACCGGCGCCAGCGAGGGCAGCATCTCCGAGCAGATCCTTGTGTGGCATGTCGCAACCAGGCTACTCGAGATAAAGCGCTTGGAGGGAGCTCACGGAAAACACGACAATGACGGCGACGGAGATAACGACACGGTGGTCGTCGCGACACGCCTGTCGCGGTACTGCGCCTACCTGGTGGCACTGAAGCCGGAACTCCTGCCGGACCACCGCGCGTGGACGGAGGAGATCTACGAGGGCGTGGTGCAGGAGGTGACGAGGGTGCTCGCCCGCTGCGCCGGTCCAGTGGTACGGTACGAGCGCGCGGCGACGTGCCTCAGCGGGAGCATGAACACGACGCTGAGGAAAGCGGCCAAGCTCGGGCGGCAGCTGCCCGAGGAGGTCGGCGACGAGGAGGTGGTCTGGAGGGTGCTGGCTGAGTTCTGGGCGGAGCTCATCGTTTACCTCGCACCGTCGGAAAACGTCACGGCGCATGCCAAGTCGCTCCGCCGCGGCGGCGAGTTCATTACCGTCCTCTGGGCGTTGCTCGGGCACGCCGGCATTATTAGCCGGCCCGAGAGCACTGATGTCTGAGTAAAAGTGGCCGACGATAACATAGCTGTTTTTTTCTATTTATGTTTGGGTTTGTATATGTTTATAAGTTGTTAATTGTATTTAGGCATTTCTCTTTATTTGTATGTATACAAATGGATCTCTGGTTAATACGATGTAGCATTATTGTACTCACTGAGCGATCATACAGCCAAATATTTAAAGGATTGCGCGTAGTATACGAAAGCAGAAAACAAAAACTTTTCTACCGCGCACATAAAGACATCATGCTAAGAAAGGATCATGGATCGTTATCACTAGACGTGTAGTGCAGCGGAAGAAGAGTTGGAAACCGATCCAACCACGCGCGTCGAGGTAGTAGTGGAATTAGCCGATCGTCCCGAATAGATCGTCTCCTCCACGCGATCAACCACACCATGAGTGGATCCAATCTGTAGGTTGTTGACGCCGATCAACACCGCAACGAGCAGCGCCTCCATCGGTATCCACACGTCCGGGGCTGGAACGCCGATCGCGAGTGTACTAGCACTCGTGAGCGGCTAAGGTTTGGCTCGGGAGGTGGCGGTTAAGGTTATGCTAGAGGTTAACTGGAGAGTATCCCCTCAGCCCCTCGCCTCCATATATATAGACCTCCTCACTTGGGTCTTGTGGACCGATGCCCAATAGGAGTCTATTCGGATCTCTATCCGAATTGAGCCCACATCCGAATCATATTCGAATTAGTGTTCCAACCCGTTAAGCGTGCGACCCTATAAGTTCATGTATACTTGGTCGTGACCCGGAAACGCCTTCCGATCACCCTGTTAATAGCGGCCTCTAGTAAAACATATTAACTCCAATGTATACGTAAAGATCATATCGGCTGAACCTGTGATGTTCTCATGTACGAATCCCTTTGCCTCACGATATAGATTGAGCTCAAGGCGAGACCTGTGTCATCCTCTTAATAGCTCAATCACTCTCTCGATTCCGTGATAGATTATAAACTTGTGATTGACTTCTTAATCACCTTGGCATGGCCATACACTTTCATAATCCATTACATCGAGGGGCCCAGAGATATCTCTCCTATAAGGAGGGGCCAATTTTATCTTGATCATTCACATCCCACTACATGTTTCATGGCAAACACGAAGACTACTTTTATGACCACCCAGTTACGAAGTAGTGTTTAGTAGTCCCATAATAAGCTACCACGCATGTTGGGAACCATGATGATCTCAAGTCTAAAGATTCTACATAAATACTACTTGAGACCAACTGATGTCATATGGAATCTTTGCAGTGTCTCATGCAGGTCTATCCAACATATGTTCACTAACATATGTCCATATTATTGATTTGGTATCATCATATCATGATCCATGAGACATAATCATCAATCAATACATATGCTGATCTTTGTTTGAATCATATTTGTTCTTCATATGATATATGATCAGGGATCATTTAGAAATAGCAACATTTTAACATTAAGAGTCTCATGAATAAGTCACATACTCATTGATCAATAATGATAATGTCTATTTCAAGGAACAAAGTAATGTATCATAAACATAGTATATGATATATACAACATCTCCATGTTGCCTCTAGGGCATATCACTAACAATATTTCAGTCTTTGGTATTCTTGTGTTTGCCATTTGGGAAGTGGAGTAATTGTTTGGGCTTAAGTTTGAGTATTTAGTCGGTCTAGTCGCTCACTAAATTTTTTTGTTAATCATGTTAATGTTTCAACTAAAATTAATAACAAATTATATTTAATTTTTGAAGATCACACTACGTCAGAAAAAAAATGAAATAGCTTGGTTGTAATAGGAAAAACAGAGTGTAAGTTGTAATAGGAAAACAGAGTGCAAGGCGATTTTACAAAGATTGGACTCTGTTGTCGGCTTAGCGAAAAGTTGCAATATATCCGGGAACCAGAATTTAATGAGAAAATGCTGAGGATCCATTTTTCAGTCCAATGACAAGTACAAACAGAAAAATTAGAGCTTTATACACAACAGATAATGTTCTAACCAGAAAAGAAAAGCTACGCGAAACAAAAACTAAAAGAGTAATATTTAAATAGTGAAACAACAAGTTTGAAAAGAAGATTATCAGCACAAATATGAAAGAAGCTTGCTAGACATGTCAAGGTGGCTTGCAAGGCAAGGACGGCATGGATCATCACATGAGCAAATATGCTCTGTGCCGTTAGTTTCCAGCTTGCTCTGTGCATGCTGGACAGCTGCAGCCTGCAGGAACAACACAACCCCCTGAAAGCATCTTCAGGATTGTGTTGCCTTTTACAGAGGCATCAATCCCAAAGCGTTAGATCAACCCAAATCGTAAGGAAGCTCAGGGTAGATTTTTTTTCTTTGCTTGCTGAAAGAAAGAACCTAGCCCTTTGATCAGGGTCAGAGCATGTGCGTGTGTCTTGCTGGTATGAAATTCGTGAGATACTGCTGCTCTTCTCCCGCCTTTCGTGCGTACGCTTACTTGTCTTGCTTGTGGCGTATGCCGACATGCATCTCTGTCTCTCTCGATCAAGTCACTTGTGCTAGGGAGGTGATCGTTTTAGCGATGACTTTTGGTTTTTTTTACTGTAGTTGGTTTTTTTACTGTAGCTGAATTAGTGGATAGTGTAGTGAATAGTGAAAAAAAAGCTAAAGCTTTTAAAAGCCAAAATGATCACTCTCTTAACGATGGAGATACGGGGATTCCGGATTCTCTGGTGCCACCAGGAACCGAGTTTTTTGTCGGCCAAAGTGGTTCGTGGCCATCAATGTTTCATATTTTGCTAAAAAAACAATTTGGTCCAATCTAGACCATTAATTTTTCAAGTTTAAAGTTTAATTCTTAAAGGCCAATGCACTACTACAGAGAAGGCTATACTGGACGTCTCATCACAGACGGTTCTCCAGAATCCGCTAGTGTTACAATTATCACAAACGATGTTACAAGTATGACAGTCTATATTACTAGCGATGGCTAGAATTGTCTATGATACATAATTATTACAAACAGTTTCTTATTAAGAACCGTCTGTGAATCAACACAGATAGTTTGAATTAAAAACATTATCATAGACTGAACCGTCTATGATAATTCACAGACACTTCCAATCACAAATTAGACGGTTTTTAATCAGAACCGTATGTGATAATTCACAAAGGGTTCTTATCAAAAATCGTCTGTGATAATATGTATCACAGATGGTTTGTAGTTAAAAATATCTATGATATGTACTGCATTATTAAATACCCGGCACATCCCGACAAATATGTCTATAGTGAGCTAGGGTTTGAATGCGGCTAGCTTTGGGGCACGTGTTTGGTGAAAGCATATTGCAGATTTGCATGTGTGCTTGTAGATCTATTTGTTCTTGGTGATCTAATATTAGTATTTGCTTCTAATTATATGGATTATAATTAAGAGAGATGATGGCTAGATTTAGATCTAGTTTGGTAGTTTACTCTAATTTAAGAATAGGTCTCACTACTTCTAGTCTACTTTAATATGTTGTTTCTTGATATATATATATATATATATATATATATATATATATATATATATATATATATATATATATATTGCTTCATGAATAGTACATAGATAGCTACTTTAGATGGACAATTATGTGTAAGTGTAAAGCTAGCTAGCTATAGGTGCATTAATCTAATTTAACACTAATTTTGTTACATGTGTAGTATAGATGGACTGAAACTAGATGTACATTGAGAATCTTATAAGTGAAGAGCACATTGATGGCGTGTCTTTTTTAGAAGAGCAGGATATCACTACCACAAAAAGAGTTATCACAGACGGTTCGGAACTGTCATCACAGACGGTTTTCTGAACTGTCTAAATTTATGGGTAAGTGATAATCGAATATTATTATAGACGATTTATGAGTCGTCTATGATAAATACAATATAGATGGTTTATAACTAAAACCGTCTGTGAAGAATACTATTACAGACGGCTCGAACCAAAGACCGTCTGTGATACTCACACATCATGAATGGTTCTACCTACTAACTGTCTGTGATATGCGTGTATCACAGACGGTTGGTATATAGAACTGTCTGTGATACTTTCTCATCATATACGGTTAGTAAATAGAATCGTCTGTAATGTGTGAGTACCACATATGGTTTTTGGTTCGAGCCGTCTGTGATAGACCTTCATAGATAGCAAAGAATATTTTATTTCTATTACAATCTACTATTACAACATCACAAGATAACAAGCAAACATAGCAAGAACATTCCATTTCCATTATAAACCGAGCAACTCATAAATATGGCAAGAACATAGAAGAAACAGATATCCTAATGGAAACTGAACTGCGCCAACGAGGCCTCTATGTCTAGGCCCTCTCATCCCTGATGCAGCGCGTGAGCTAGATGTCCTTAACGCTCACCATCGCAGGCACTGACTTGAGCACATGAAGTAGGGATCGGGGTCGAGAAGAAGGATGGTGAGGACGCCATCGAGGTTGGGGTCGACGAGGAGGACAGTGAGAAGGCCAGAGAGATTTTACGCACATAAAGTAGGTAAGAGATGGGTTTATGTGAGTATTTATAGGGGAGAGAGAGGCGGGAGCTACGATCCGTGGGGTGGGGTTGATCGGTTTCTATTGGTTGGGATTGGATTGGGGAGGATTGATAGGCCCAGCGGTATGAAACATAATAATCATAGATGGTCTGAACCACGAACCATCTATGATACTTCATTATCAAAGACTATATATATATATCGATATAATGTAAACAACTAGTCTCAAAATATGAAATAGCAAAGTTCTATATTACTTATATATACTCATTTGAAAGATTTTGATGAGATCTACAATTTTGCAGTTGAGGCGAACCCTAAATTTCAAAGGGAAGATAAAAAATTTTGGCAAAAATAAAAATAAAACTAGCAATGCAAATTTAAGGCTAAAGATGGCCAATTTTGGGGGTCTTAGAGGGTGATTGGCTCAAGCCGGTCATTTTTTATCGGGTTTGTCGTTGGCTTTCTAATGAGTATAAGAACATCTAAAACGGACACTGTATGCAAAAGTTATGTTTGTTTAACTAAAGGTATGTCAGAACGGAATTCAAACGGGATTACGAGGTGGAAAACATATCATAGATGGTTTTTAATTCAAACTGTCTGTGGTAATTTTATTATTATAGATGATTTGTATTATAAACTGTCTATGAAGTATCACAGACGGTTCTTACCAAAAACCGTCAGTGAGTATCACACACGGTTCTCACCATAAACCGTTTATGATATTATCTCTTCACAGATGGTTTTTAGCGCTGACACCAGCACAAATGGTCTATAAATATAAACTGTCTCACATACGGTTCTCACTATAAACTGTCTGTGATATTATCTCTTCACAGACAATTTTTAGTGCTAGCATCAACATAGACGGTCTCTAAATGTAAACCGCCTGTGATTGCATTTAATACTAATGATTTTTGTAAACTGTCTATGATGAGGTGTCTAATATAAGCCTTTTTGTAGTAGTGTATGTTGAAGAAGGGAATAAAAATTATGTACTGTCCATGCATTGATTGCGATAATCTGAAGATGTTTACCAACTCAGTGTAGATCAAAACATACTTGATTCGAATGGGTTTCAAAAAAGAGTATACATGTTGGCTAAGTCACAGTTAAAAGCAGATTATACAGAAGATAGTAACATTATTGAGGAGACAATGATATTCGGATGTGGATTGTGCTTTTAATGAGGATAGGTCGTGCGATGACAATCTGGAATCACATGCTACATGATGCGAAGGAACTATAGTGAGAGAGAATTTGGTAAATTCGAGGATTGATAAAGGACTTGGAGAAATATTTTTTCCTGAGTTAAAAGCTGGAATACATAAGGTTGTCATCTGTGTTTAAACTGCTAAAATTGTAAGCAAACAATGGTTGGTCTCATAGCGTTGTTAGGTCTCCTAACAAACATCCTTCTAGAGGGAAATATGTTACCCAGAATCACCTACAAAGCTAAGAAGGTTCTTTGTCCATTGAAAATAAAAGTAGAAAGAATACATACATATCCAAACAATTGTATCATCTATCATAAAGAGTATACAAACATGCATATATGTTTAATGTGCAAAGCATCCTGAGACAAGTGTAAAAATCACTTCATTGACGACAAGGGCATTGAGTGTAGCAAGAACTTCTCGCTAAGGTGTTGTGGTATTTTCCTGTAATTTCCCATTTGAAGTATTTATTTGTAAACCAAAAGAAGGCAAGATTGTTGCATTGTCACGCAGAGGAGCATAAGAAAGATGAAAAGATAATACACCCTGCTGATTCTACCCAGTGGAGAAACTTCGATAGGAGCTTTGAAGACTTTTGTTCAGAATCAAGGAGTATAAGATTTGGGTTGAATATAGATAGAATGAATCCTTTCGGTAATATAAGCAGTTGACATAGCATCTGGCCCGTGAATCTATATATGTATAACCTACTCCATAGCTGTGTATGAAGCAAAAGTATATTTTGATGTCACTACTTATCCAAGTACCGAAGCAACCAAGAAATGATACTGATGTGTACCTAACACCATTGTGGAAGATCTTGTGACACTGTGGAATGGAGGAGTACAGGTATGGAATGGGGGCAAATGAGAACTTTATTCTGTACGCCATGTTGTTTTGCGCCATCAATGATTTATTTGCCCTTAGTAACCTGTTAGGGTTTAGTACAATAGGAGCTAAAGCCTATCTGCACTACTTAGATGATACGAAGAATGTGTGGTTGAATAACTCACACAAAACTATATATGTGCGTCACCGTAAATTTCTTCCTAAGTATCACCCATATATAAGATAAAGAAATAATTCCATGGAAAAAAGAGGATGACTCAACTCTAAGGCCTTTCAGTGAGAAAGAGGTCTATGATATGGTTAAGAATATTAATGTTGTGCTTGGAAAAAAAAAGTAAATTGTGGACCTGTCAGAAGAACATTTAGAAGAAGAGATCAATTTTTTAAGACTTACCTTATTGAGAGCACTTAGAAGTTCGCCGCTGCATTGACGTTATGCACATAGAGAAAAATGTATGTAATAGCTTGATTAGTCTCTTATTGAACATTCATAATAAAATAAAGGATGGTGTCAACACATGGTGTGAATTGTTTGAGCACCGAAATAGACCAAAAAAGGTCGAACGCACCTTGTACACTCTGTCCAAGGCCGAGAGAATTGAACTGTGCTAGACCTTGCATGGTGTGAAAGTTCCATCCTGTTACTCTGTCAGTATGAAGAAAGTTATTTCTATAGAAGATTTAAAATTAATTGGTATGAAGTCTCATGATTGTGATGTGCTGATGACACAAATGTTTCCTATTACAATTAAAAGTATTTTCCGAACATAATCGAAGTGGCAATCATGAGGTTGTATTATTTCTTCAACTCAATTGCTTAAAAGGTCATTGATCCTAATGGGCTAGATGCTTTGTAGGCCAGGTGGTGACAACTTTATGTCATCTTGAGATGTATTGCCCTCCCGTTATTTTTTGATATTATAGTCCATCTCATTGTTCACCTTGTAAAAGAGATGAAGATA